>BSBK01005560.1:0-125000 GCA_027943335.1 Chamaecyparis obtusa | reverse complement strand
CTATGATGAATTTCTTCTCTGAATCTACTTGGTAGCCTTCTCTATTCTTCTCAATATGATAACCTGTTTACTCTGTTCTGCTTTGTTAACTAATAGCCTTGAAGTTGGGCAATAGCTTCAAGTGCTCCTTGATTCGTATATCAGTTCACACCAAAAATGATGCGAACACACAAATATATAGTGTTATATTTTTGCCACTTAAACAAAATTAGGTTACATAATAGACATAACCCTAAGATCTACGGTGTACAATAAAAATCTAGATCATCTATTACAAAAGATATACATTGTATTTAATGAATATCATTGCATTAAATGTTCCTCGATCTTGGTAAAACATTTTACAAATCATTGTAACCATTTGCATAGAAAAATGTGCCATTCCTGATTACTATGCCATTTTCTGTGATCCTCAGTAAACACTGTGTCAACTGATTGGTGTATACTGCGATGCTCGATGTTTACTATCTATCAGTGTCAGTGTCTGCTGGTGCTTGGTAAACTATTTGCTGCTTGGTATACTGCTTTACCGACTGGTCTGTTCTGCTTTATGTTACCGATTAGCTCATTGTAAGTAATTGACCAATATCTTTACATACCTTAGATACTAATGACAACCTTAAAGGCTCAATAGAGATAACAATCTCCCCCTTTGGCATTAGTATCAAAACTTTGAATGTATAAAGACAAAAAGTTTCTATGTAACTTGTATCTCCTTCATATACATATACACATCCAAAAAAATTCTAAGTACTAAGTACTCCCTCTCGGTGCATGCTCCCGGTAATATGTAGTATACATAGCAACTATGTACATATTTGGCATAATAGCTGATACATTATTTTCCCCCTTTTTGATAGTAATGCCAAATACAAAAAAATAGTATACTCACAACTTGTCAAAAATTGACTGATGGGTTTTCCTTACTGACTCCAAGAGGTTCTCCCATTCCTCTTTCAAGTTGGTGAGAGAGATGTGCTTAAGACCGACTTGGGCATGCATGTCAAAGATGTTTTCTAACACCAAAATTTCTAGTGTTGCAACTAAGAGCTTGGCTTTGACAATATGTGCTTCAAAAATTTTCAGGTATGGAATGAGTTTGATTTGCAACTCAGTAACCTAATTTGTTAGGTGTGCTTCTTGTTTCTTCAAATCTACTATCAACCCTTGGATTTCTTGAACTCAGTGAATATGCTTTAGGAAAGCAAGAGGCTTAGTGATAGCTGCATTTGTACTTAAGTATATTTTTTCTTCCAATCCTTTGATCTTTTCACTGACTTCAATAGTGAAGGTGTCCGTGGTACAAAGCTTCAATAAGTATTGACAGATTATCTGGGTGATGGACTTTACCTTGGTTATTACCTTAGATAATTTGAACTTTTTGAGGACCACTTCTTGGCTAATTCTTTCTACCAATTTATGCTATATTCTTGATTCTACCCTTTCTTCAATTCATTTGTCTGCATCGATGTCTGGGGCGTTGATTTTCTTGGCAAGTGTAGCAAGTTGATCTATAATAGGCGTATCCTCATCAATATGTGTCTTAGGTACTACCTGTTGGAGGATATCTTGCACATCATTTAACACTTCTTTTATTTTGTGCTCTTGCTTTAACTTCTCTTGCACTAACTTCCTTGAACATAACTCCCCATATTTACTCAAGTCATCAGGGCTTAGGGTCCTTGAGTCACACTTAGGGATAATAATCACTTCATCTAGGGTGACCGACCCTTTTTCTTTCTTCTTCTTTTTTATTGCGAGAGGTGATTTCTTCTCAATGATAGCAATAGATCTATCTCCAGTCTTCAGAGTGTCCTTCCCTGTTAACACTTGTTCTTCCTTTTTCTACTCCTTGGTAGTGGTAGTCTTGGTTGATATAGTGAGAGTCTCAGTTGTGGTGTTGGGTGGGATCACCTCTATTTCCTTTGGTTTGGTGGAAAGTGCCTCTGTATGTGTAGGCTCATCTATCTCTGTAGGTTTCTCTGTCTGTTGATCCCCTATGGTATCTTTGTTTTGCTCAGGATCTGAGCTGTCGAGTTGTACTTGGGAAAGAATTTTAGCTGCTTCTGCAAGTATAGGAAGTTCACTTGGTAGTGATGTAAATAGACTATCAGTGTCTAGTGATTCATCTTTATTTGGTGCAATATTTACATCTTCATCATCTTGGTCATCGGGATCACCATGTGTGATGTCTATAATGAGTACATCCTCATCAGTTTTCTTCTCCAGTTGGATTTCAACTTTATCCGGTGCATCCTATGAAAATTTTATTTCTACAATGTCCTCAGTTATATCAATTGCCTCGATAACTGATATACCAGTACTCTTTGATTTCTTTGCTATTCCTTCATCAATAAAAATACCTTTACCTTTAGAATTTTGTCTCTTCTTAAATAGATTCAAAAATGCTTGTTGCTCAGCTTTTTCTTTGACTTTCAGAATTGATGTCCATATAGAATCAGTTGTGACATCCATATCCACTACATTCTCATCCATGATCATTAACGCCCTATCTTTGATCATAAAAATTGCTTGGTACTTGGTCAAGTATTCACTAACTTGTCTAAAGCTTAAGTATGCGACTGTCTGAACTAGAGAGCATTCTCTCTTTCTCTTCTCGGTGTCTAATGCAACAACCCATTTTTCAGTAATTGTATCATCCAATTTCTTCGGTAATGCACAAGAAAATTCTATTGGAACTTTCTTAAATTTTATCATGATTTGGATGACAACCTCTTCAATCTTGGTTTGATCTTCTTTTGACATTTTGTCAAATCTATCTAATAAGGGATCGACGAGGTCTCCATGTTCAATTATGTCCTCAATGACTTCATCTATTATTTTGGCCTTGTTACTAACCATTTTGAATTGATTTACATCATCTTCAGTATTTTCAAGATCTTCCTTATTTCTGATAAATTTGCTCTTATTCTTAGGTGCCTCAGCTACAACCTTGTTCTTTCTCTTATTGTATTTCTTTGTCGGTGTAGCTGCTCTTCTTTTTATTACTTTTATTGCTTCTTCCTTCTTAGTAAGTTATGCTACATTTGACGATTGTGTCTTCATACCTTCATGTATAGGTGACTGCTTCTTTGTAGGAATTTTAGGTTGAGGGACTTGTGTAGGATCTACTTCTTTATCAGATTCAGTCTCCTCACTATCATATGGTTTGTTGGCTAATTGTAGCTGACCTTCGGTTGCCTATTTAATCAGTGTCCCTTTAGATGTCTTAGACTTATCTCCATATTTAGTAGTAAGATCTTTCTTCATCTTCTTTACCTTTCTAGTTATTTTACCGATCTCAATATTTGTAGATATTCTAGATTTGGCTTCTTCATATACTCTGAACCTAGTGGCAATGGGATCTTTTGGTAATGCAAGCAGTGCATTAATAGATTTTAATGTGAAATCATGGTTTATTTCATATCCCATTGGTGCCAACCATTTTATCCTAGGCTCGATTGCTTTAATCAAGGTATAATCGGTGTTGACCACAAAACATATATCATTCTCAAATTTCTTTACTAATTCCTTCAGAATTCTGCTTCTCTTATGCATTTTAGATTGAAATTCTTTGAAGTATGCATAAAAATCTAGATTCAACTTATCTCCTAACTTATTCATCATTTCACCAATCTATTTTTTTATTAGTACATCTAGTAGCCAATTTACTTTACTGGTGCCAGACACATAATTTTGTAAATAGAGGAATATGCATGCAAGTAGAGATCCAAACTTACATGTGTTAGATTTCTTCTTCCTTATGGTCTTCATATTGTCCTGAAGTTGATGAAACAATACCTCAAAAAGATCAACTTGGTGACCTTTCATTATAATTTTGTGTGCCATGTCTATTGCACTGTAGGGTACGCTGTTGAGTCTGCTCGATTGAAATAGCTTGTACCCGATCACATGTGCAACAAATTTTACAGCTAGGTCCTTAATATGCATGCAAGTAGAGATCTAAACTTACATGTGTTAGATTTCTTCTTCCTTATGGTCTTCATATTCTCTTGAAGTTGATGAAACAGTACCTTGGCAAGATAAACTTGGTGACCTTTCATTATAATTTTGTATGCCATGTCTACTACGCTGCAGGGTATGCTATTGAGTTTGATCGATTGAAATAGCTTGTACCCGATCACATGTGCCACAAATTTTACTGTTGGGTCCTTAATTGTAGAAATCTTCAATGCCCGACTGTCCCATTATGCTCCAATGTATTTCTCAACATCCGGTCATGATGAACTTTGGAAAGCCTTAGATTTATCTATTATAGGGAGCCCAGTAACCCTACTGATCAATTTCTTGTTGACCTCAATTGGTTTATCCAGCTAGAATTTGTCATCGTGATATCTGCTCAAAATGATTCTAATCCAATCCGATTTGAATGATTGCAAAAAGTGTACAAAACATGATAAACCTAATTCCTCAATCTTCTTGTAGTCTGATTTCATTTTTCCATCAGGGCCATAGAGTAGTTGATGTGCTGCTACAGTTTCAAAGTCTCCAAATTCTCTGATTTTGCAGTGAATATAAGACCTTACATCTTCTGTTAATAAAACCATTTTTGGTATGCTTGAAAATGCACCCATAGTATCTATCTATGCTGTGACCTTAGGATGTGGCTTAAACTTTAGTTCATCAAAATTTTCCCTAACGATTAGATTAACTTCCTCTTCAACACTTTGAGTTTTGCTTGTAGACAATGTAGATGCCATAAATTAATTAGGGTTTTGGTAAGCAATAGGATAGGAAGTGTTTGATCGCCAGTGAACTTACTCAGTATTGTGAAGAGTGATGTTGGTTTGATCTAGCATAGCCTTGAATCCTTCAGAAAAACTTTTAGCTCAAACTCTGCTCTTTGAATTCTCCACTCTTCGAAATTGCATTGTAGAAATGAACTCTGTTCCCATGTATTTATAGACTATTCGATGTTCCTGCTCAAACTTTTATGCAATAAATGCTCCATCTAACTTTTGGTATGAAACAACTGTCAGCTCGGTGACAACTAAAAATTTTCATCTTCTCGGTTAACATAGGGTTTTCTTCATCGGTTGATACATATGCTCGGTTAACCTTAGATAGTGATTACCGATGGGTAACCAACTCTCGGTCTTTCTTTTACTGATTTTATAACATTGTTAGCCCATAACACATAAACCATAATGCATCTTCATTCATGCAGATTTGGTATTTTCACATCATATATAAGGAACTATATGTAAAATGTGATCATTCTAAAATGTCAGTTCCATACATACCTTTGTCACCTTAAGTGGAGGTACTGATGTCACCCAATCTAGTGGACGAGGTTTCACTGACAGTGATACTTGACTCAGCATTCTCATTAGATGCCTTCTTCCACATAGTGTTCCTTAACTTCATGATATCAGCAATAGTATATCCACTTTCAAATATATGGTTCTCTTCTGGTGTTTGGTCTCTGTAGTTCTTGCTTAGATGACTGACCTTATGATAGTGCATACAAGCCATCCCAGTGGTTGTCCAACTTCTTGATTGTCCAATCTGACTCTTTCTATAACAATTTTCTGAAATATGCCCATACCAACCACATACAACATAGTTAGTCCATGTATTATAATCCCAAACATAAGAGTTACCTTGTCTCTTTAGTTGATATGGTCTGTGTTGTGGTTTCTCCTTAGGTGTCTAGACTTGTTTCATTTTTGCCTTGCACTCCCTTGCAGTGTGTCCATGCTTATTACAAGTATAGCATATTTTCTCCATAGTGGTATTGTTAGCAATATCATTTTGTTTAGCTCTACACTCATAAGCAGGATGTCCAAACTTTCCACAATAGTAGCAATATCCATTAAACTTAGGAGTGACAAGAGGTTTACCTTGTGCTTTGCTTCTACACACATTAGATGTATGTCCCAGTTTTCCACAATGATAACATGCCAATACTTTGGGTCTCTGGTTTTGATTATTGTTGACCTTTTCAGCTTGTTGTGATGATTCTCCTTCACTGGTGTAGCCTATACCGGCTTCACTTCCAAATCTTCTCTGATTAGTTAGGAAATCATCAATCTTTTTAGAACTATCCTCAGCTATCTTCATCATTTCATTATGTTTCTTTTGTGTCTTTATCTCATTTCTCAATTTTTCATTGTCTTCTCTGAGTATTGCAACATCTTCAAGTCTTCTTGATAATTCTCCATTCACTCGGTTCATTTCTTGATTAAAAATTATCATCTAATTTGATACTTGGAAGTGACGATCAATGAGTCTCTTTATTTCACTTTCTTTTGCTTGGAGTTGTTCAGTCATCAATCTTCGGTCTTCAATAGCAAGATTCCAATCTTGTTCAACTTGTCTAGCATTGTTCATGATTTCCACCATTCTCACCATTTGAGATTCTTGACCGATTTGAAGTGCTTTCACTTGTTCAAATAGATGCTGATTCTTTTTAGATAAATCACTAATTATGCTTTCAGATCCATTAGAGATGCTTCTAGAACTTGATCCAATATGATCAAATATTTCATCAATAGGTTCTTCATGATAACTGATTTCACTTTGCAGAATTGCAAGGTTCTTACTTTCAACTAGTAATTTCTTCAATTCTTCCCTTGCTTGTTTATATTGTTCCATGAACATTTGCATTTGTATCTTCTGATTCTCAATAGTCTTGTCAAGCTTATATCTCTCCATGACTTAGATCTTTACCCTTCAGTGGTTAAACTATTCAACAAGATAATTGTGCTGTGATACCAATTATTGGAATTAGGAGAGATAGGTACTGAGAGGGGAGGGATGAATCAGTGCCTTCAAAAACTTTACTTGTAAACCTTTCAGATCTATAACTGTAAACTATGATAACCGACCAAAATAACTTGAATCTAATTGCATGAATCAATCATTTAGTTAACTTATGAAAGTAAACAATATGAAATCAATATGAAAATCACATAACACAAGTATTTTGGTAATGCAAAAACCCTTGTTAGAAGGTAAAAACTATGGTGGGGATGACACCCACAAATTCTTCACTACTGCAGATAGAAAAGGTTTTCCTGTTAGGCTACAAGTTTTGATCACTTCTGGTGATCTCACCCTTTTAGGAGTGACATGTCAGATTGGCTAGATCTACCTAGTTATAGGATTTTAGCAACACTAATTAAGTGTGCACTTAATTAAGAGATTTACATAGGACTATTAAGTCTACTCTGTTAAGAGATTTTATCCAAAAACTCTATTACAATTGTCAGAAAGCAATAGGTAATTATTTGCTATTTGACACTCAATTGTTTGAAATAGATCTATAAGCTCAGATAAAATATCACCTTACTATGATGAATTTCTACTTTGAATCTGCTCAGTAGCCTTCTCTAATTCTACTCAATCTGATAACCTCTTTACTCTTTTCTGCACTGTTAACTGATAGACTTGAAGTTAGGCAATAGCTTAAAGTGCTCCTTTATTGATATATCAATTCACACTAAAATGATGCGAACACACAAATATATAGTGTTCTATTTTTGCCACTTAAACAAAATTAGGTTACATAATAGTCATAACCCTAAGATGTACAGTGTACAATAAAAACCTAGATCATCTATTACAAAAGATAAACATTGTATTTAATGAATATCATTACATTAAATATTCCTCGATCTTGGTAAAATGTTTTACAAACCGTTGTAACCATTTTCATAGAAGAATGTGTCATTCCTGATTACTATGCCATTTTCTGTGATCCTTGGTAAACACTGTGTCAACTGATCGATGTATACTGCGATGCTCGATGTTTACTGTCTGTCGATGTCGGTGTTTGCTAGTGCTCAGTAAACTATCTGTTGCTCGGTATACTGCTTTACTGACTGGTTTGTTTTGCTTTATGTTTTCGATTAGCTCATTGTAAGTAATCAACCGATATATTTACATACCTTAGATACTAATGACAACCTTAAAGGCTCAATAGAGATAACATAAAAATTCTTACTTAAGACTAAGCTCTATATTATTAGAACTGAAAATGCAACTACAAAGATAAGTTTGAATTAACACCATCCCTGACAATGGCACCAAAAATGCTTGGCCAAATAATGGTATCAGAAACCCATAGCAATGGATTGCCTACTTCAGGATTGGACACCCTAATTAGTTTCTAAATGAATTATTCAGTCTCATTTTGAATAGAGGTAAAATGGAATCACCTCTATTAAGTGTAATGTATGGGGGAAATATGAGATCCACTCCTAAATCCAAATTACCAAAGGAGAGATCCAATTTGATCAACCAAAAGGTTAATGCACAATTGAATCAATCTATGGAGAATATGAAAGAGAGAGAAAAATCCTATATTTCCCTATGGAGAATTATGCTTGAAATCTAAAATAATTGAAATACAAATACTAACCTCAAAATAGGGCAAATATGGAAAATGCCAATTTTTGATGTCTGTGCATACTTTCGGGCAATTTTGCAACTTGTTTCAGACTAGAAATGTTGAGACAAAGAAAACCTAGAAATATTTTCTCTTTCTAACAGCAGGTAGTCTTTGACCCTCATAAAAGGTCAAAGGCTACATTCTTTATTTGAAGGTCAATTTTGACTTTGTTCGCAGATCTTGGAAGTTCACCAAAAAGGGTATCCAAATTTGATCTCATATCCAAAATTCTGCACCTGCACCTAGAAGAAAAAGAGGGTTTTTTTGTTTGTATGGGGGGTTTTGCTTGGTCAAACCCCAATTTAGGAATTAACCTTGAAATTGAATTGAAATGTAGTGTGCATAAACAAAGCAAATGAAATAATTCACCTTGCTTATGTTGAAGTCCTTGTGGAGGATTCAAATCCTCAAATCCAAAAGTAGGAATGCTTCAATGGATGTAGAATGAATGTAGGATGTCTCAAATTAATGGCATTTGATCTTCAACACCAATCTTGAATTGATCTTTGCATATGAGGAGGCTTGGATGAATGTAGAAGGATGGATCTTCAAGGGGGCTCCAAAGAGATTGAATCCTTCAATAGCTAACAATGGATCTCCTTGATGGATGAATGCTTTAACACTTGAATGCTTGAATGGTTGAATTCACTTGCTTCCACTTGAGAGCTTTGAGAGATTGCTTGGTGAGAATGAGATATGAAAATGAGAGAGGAAGGCCTCCTTTTATAGTAAACTAGGGCACAATCTTCTAGAGGGGCCACTTTGGAGAATTAAATCCCAATTAGGTCCTAACCTTTAAAAATATACCTAGATCAAATGCAATTTAAGGATTTACCATTCGGAAACCCGAAATGGCCGACCTGGAGGCGGGAAAATAAATATCTCCAAAACCTGACATCCGAAAATCATGGGAATTTGAAATTTGAACTAGGGGTCAGGGATGAGGTCAAATTTGCCTTAGGTTAGGGTCAAGGTTAACTTTGACCCTCAAGGTTGACTTTGACCTTGAGGTCAAAAAACTCAAGACCCTAGCCCAGATTGCCAGGAAATGTAGATATGAAGTGGAAAATGGGTGCAGAGGGAAGCAAAATAGGTGTAAAAGCCAGATACATGCAAAGACCTGATCAAGGTGCTTAACATGACCCCAAACCACTTACTCGGAGGGCTAAATGCTCTTATCATGGAAGTGCTGTTAGAAAGTAAAGTCCACCAAGATAACTGAGAGGGGGGGGGGGGGTGAATCAGTTATCAGATAATTATAACTTTTATCAGCTTCAACAAAATTTAACCATGTAAGCAATATAATTACCAACCATAGAAAGATATTCATACACAATAACACAATAACACAAGATATGTTGACTAGGGAACCTCTTGATCAAAGAGTAAACCCCTGTGGGAATGATGCCCACAAAAGATGCACTAATATGAATATTCCTTATGAAAGGATGGACTCTGTTAGGAGTCTTATGAAATACATTTAGTACATATGAATCCATGTTAAAAGATTCTAACCCTGTTAGGAGTTATGGAAGACATAAGGACCCACTACCCAAATAGCTTCAATGGCAAGATCACTAAACACATTGTCCAATTGACCTTAAGATTATTCAATAGAATAATATCAAATATGTTACCTCCTCACTGTGCCAAACTACACTTACTGCTACACTAGATCTCAATTTCAGATCTTTGTACTTCACATGTCTTCCTTCACAATTTCGCTTTCACAACTTCATTGGCTCTTTTCTTCACTTCATGCATACATTTTCATTCAACCATAATAAACCATATTACTATGACTCATTACAACAAGGAAAAACATTCATTCCTTTATACCACACTTAAATAATTACAATCGAGTCGGCACACAATTACAAAATAAAAGTTTCCACATGCTACATCAAAATTACACAAAACTGTTGGCTTCCAAATACAATAATTCTTCACTCATGCAACTTCGAAGTTTGCACTATCATCCAAATCACTATCAATGTCTCTAACTTCCCTTTAACTATGCAAAACCAAATTCCATCCCGATTAGGAGATATCATTTGATTTCCACAAACCGCTACTCAGGAACACTGCCTGAATACTACTTCCACTAAAATGCTCATAACTTCCATGAATAAATGAATTACTATCTATGCTCTTAACCATCAAAATATAACATATCAAAGAGTATATCCTCAACATTTCATATCTCCAACTGCAATATACCATGCACACTAACCAAAACACTATCTGCTTCTTTTCAAGTCTCTAGAAGGTCACTGTGTTGACATCAATGACAATCATAGTCATGAATGCAATAACAACTGCTACAGAATGACTGCCAAACATTCAACACTCATTGCTAACAAGTTCTTCCATTTTAAGATGATACACATTTAATTATCGACTAGGGATGCAAACTTGGAATGGCATTCACAAAGTATATGCTCCAAACTCTCTCAATCTTATCACTATCCTATAGAATTCAAATACTTATGCTTTAGGGAAACTATGCTAAAACAACAAATGAACTTGTTCTAACAAAGCATGGAATCACAGGTAGGAATTACTCTAATGCCTATGCTACAGGAACAATCTACCAATTCTGTTATCAGTAGTTGTAGGAACAACAAAGTTCTATCTTACTCAGAAATAAATAGGAAAATGAATTCTACACTAACTAAACAATTCACTCATCAAGTGGACCCCCTTGGATGAGTGAACATAAAATACAATCAAGATAAAAGATATAAAATCAAATTGAGCATTCTATTCATCCATAACAAAATGATTACACTTGATTGAAAATAGTATCACAATAGTTCTGTTATAAAAATCAATTCATTCAACTCACTCCTAAAGAGTTACATAGTCGATTATTTGAAGGAAAACTATAATTACTTCCTAAATCTATGATCACTTCATAAATGAGGATTAGTTATAGACTCATAAAGTTTTAGAAAAGAAACAACATTAAACATGAATAAATCTCCAAGAATATAGCATGTTGAGGGAACTAAATCCGCGTGTTGCATGCAATAGAGAATAGCGATTGATTTTCTCTGCTTGCGAAGATCTTGCAATCCACAATTTGCTTTGACTATTCCAATGCCACTATGTCAGTTCTTGAATGCTCATGGTAAACACCTGCAAAACAATCAATGCGCACACAAAATCTGATATACATATATACTCCTTATCATTAATATTAGGAAAAATGGTATAAAATTCTAATTAACACTCTTGCAAATCCTATGGCTATAGGAGGAAGACTACCCAAAACATAGCTTAGGCAAGGAAACCTTCATTAACATGTATAGCTACTGCATTATACCATTTCTGTCCATGAATTCAAGCAAATACCATGTCTTTAAACTATCCACATTTCTATTTCATGTCTTCTTGCAAAATAACTGTTTGAAAGATGGATAAAAAGTACTAAGAAAGATGGCCTTTTAGAAGCCCATCAGGAGGGTTCAACAAAAAATGAGATGCCCAGATATCTAACAATCTTATGAGGACCACCCGATTGAAAGTTGAAATGTTTAAACCATTCAAGGGGCTTATCCTCCCTGCCAAGACAAATGGATTTGGTTTGAGATAGTCGACAACCAGAGATAGTGCAAAATACTTTGAGCTTGGTTTGTAACACCTCAAAATTATCAACAGCAGCTTCAAAGAAAATGGTAGTATCATCAGCAAATTGGCAATTGATAAGCTCATCATTATTAGGGAGATAAATACCTTTCACAATAGGGGACAAAGAGTTATCCCTAAGGATGTAGAAGAGAGCTTTCGAGGCTATGAAAAATAGGGCAGGTGCCAAAGGACAACCTTGTCTGATGGATCTACCAAGGGGGAAAGGGTTGGGGAGGGAGCCATTAACATCAACCTGGGCAAGGGTTTCATTAGGCAATATGCGAATCGTATCATAGAAGATACTAGGGAAACCAAAAGCCTCAAGCATCATGGAGACAAAGCTCCATTCCACTCTGTCATACGCTTTTTCAAAATCCAAGAGGAACATGGCATAATTCTGTTGGGAGTGATTAGTCCAATTCATGGCTTCCCAACTGGTGATCAATTTCTCAAGAATATATCTACCTTTAATGAAGCCATTCTGGGTGGCAGACATAAAATTAGGCAGGATATCCACATGCCTTAAAGCAATAATCTTGGCAAGAATTTTGTAAGAGACATTTAGGAGAGTGATAGGTCTCCAATTTTTAATGAGCACTTTATCCCCATCCTTGGGAATAAGCTTAATGATGCACCTATTGATAGTCACCCCAAGAGAGCCACTAGTAAGGGCTTCCGCATAGATATCTTGCAGATCTTTTCATATCCAACTAATGTTAGCTTTATAGAATTCCCCAGGAAGACCATAAGGCCCAGGGGCCTTACCATTGTGAAGAGAGTTAATGGCTTTTTCAATTTCATCCAAAGAGATGTCCATAGATAGACAATCAACATCAATGCAAGATAACTTTTTAGGAATAAGTTGTTTGCACTTAATTCTAAGGTTAGCAACCTCCGCCGAGTCCTTAGAGGTTTAGAGGTTTTTTTAGTTATCAAAAAATATTTTTTTATGATGTTAGGGTTAGTAATGTCTTGATTATCCACAAAAAATCTTTCTATAGTTTCATTGGACTGCTTGTGTTTTATAAGATAAAAGAAAAATTTAGAGCCACGATCACCAAATTGAAGCCAATGAGCACAAGATCTAATTTTAGCTCCTCTAATCTTGACATGTTGATGCTTCCTTAGGGCCTCTTTAGCTGAGATCACATGAGAGTTAAGCTCCTCATTCAAGGGATACTTGTGGATGTTAGCTTCAGCTCTTTGGAGGTCAGAGGAGAGGAGTTTTTCAGTGAATCTATAATCTTTGGCCCTTTTTTGGCCAATGGTTTTAAGTAAGTTCTGCCAGGCAGGTAGGTTCTTGTTCCAATTGTCAATGAGGGAGTAGGTGGGAGAGTTGAATTTATTAATATGAAAGATGATGTGGATGGTAGCCAGAATGTCTTCATCTTTGAGAAGGCTAGTATTTAGAATAAATTTAGAATTGGGGCCTGTAGTGTGCACAGGGGCATTGGGAAGGCTGACACAAGCGGAAATAGGATGGTGATTAGATAGGCCAGTGGAAGTGACACAAACTTAGTTCTCCTGATTATCAGGAAGGAAAGAAAATAAATTTTTATTGCCATAGAAATGATCTAATCTAGAATAGATTCTAGAGGAACCTTGTTGAAAATTACACTAGGTATGCCATAATCCAGGATTAGTGTCCTTATTACTAGATAAGGGGTTGAAGAATGTTTGGAGTTCATCATCCTGTTCCAGTGAAGCTTTTCTTGGTCCTTCCAAGCAAACAAAAGGCCCCCAGTTTTGTCATCTTGGGATTTTATCATGTTGAAATATCCACCAACAAGCCACAGGATATTAGGGAGAGTCATCAGCCAATCCCAAAGGTTCACTCTATCCCTAGCATCATTAGAGGCATAGATAAAGCATATGCCAAAAATACGATTGTGATTGTTAGGATTAACAAGGCAGAAATAACAATTACATGCAAAAATAACCAATATCAGAAAAAACATAAACCACACAGAAAAGAACATAAGACACAAAGATTTAACGTGGTTCACCCAATCCTTGGGCTACGTCCACCAACAATGAGTCTAATATTATTATTATCCAGTGATTACAACCTAATTACAATCTGTAATCCCTTACAGGTTGATTCCACTACAAGTACTAAAACCATACATTATGAAATCCCTAACCCTAAGCCATATTATACAATATTTTTCCGCTTTGGGGTTAGAATGAGTTACAACATGTCAGCCCAAAAGAACCCTGGTGAGGGCAAGAGGAAAAGGGTACAGTACTTTCCTAATCAGTCACCACAAGCTAATAGTGATAATTAATGGTGATCCAAACAAATCTGTTACATGTAGGGGAGAGGCCATTGCCCATTATGTAGTTACCCCATTTAGGGTTAATAAGTAAAGCAATGCCTCCCTTGCCTCTAGGATGAGCAGTGTAAAATTTGAGTGCATCCCTCCATAAGTAGTTAAGGTTGGAGTCCAACATGAAATCGATAGCATTAATATCTTGCAACATTAGAAAATCTATGGAACTAAAAGTATCAAGGAAATGCCTAATGAAAAACTTCCTATCCAGGGATTCAAGGCCTTTGACATTCCAAGAGATGCAATTCACAGGGAAACATGAGAAAGGCTAGGTCATTGGTCATCAACCCCTTCAATAGGGGTCATATTAGTAGGGGAAGATTCACCATTCTTCTTACCAGAGGAATTCTTATTTTTGGAGCCTAAAGGCCTCCCACACCATTTAGAAGTAGAGAGGTCATTTTTGAGCTCATCTTCATTATCAGAAATGATCAGGGATTGGGAGTCAACATCCATGGATCATTTAAGAGGAATGGAGATGACCAAGGGATTTGAAAGGGATTTAGAGGCCGGGATAACCTCAAGCATACAATCACCACTAATTTCTTTAAAAACCTTACGCGAGAGTTTCCTAGAGGGTGCTAAGTTGATGCAGTTGTCGGAGGGGTTGTTGTTGATAACACTCAAGGGAGGAGAAGAAATTTGGAGATCCTACAAAGTGGGGCCACATGAGCTGGAGGGGGCCAGATTGTTAGCTGGGTGGGGAGTACTCAAAGAGGCATTATCAGTCTTTGTATTCTTCCTTCTTCATTTTTTGGTAATAGTCTAGAAGCCATCATCCGGGGTCGTGTTGTCAATGGAGTTAGAAACAACCAAGAGAGAGACGGGGGTTGGGAAAGTAGGGAACGAAGGAGATTTGGAATTCAAATCAGGGAAGGGGCCAGAGGGTATCTTATCCCGAGGGTCTTTACAATCAGTGGAAATCGAGGAAGGGTTAGCAGGGTTGGGGGGAGAGGCTGGTTTAATAGAGGTAGGTTTTTTCTTAATGATAGGGAAATCCTTCCTCAGATGCCCTTCTTTTCTATATAGAAAACAAGAATTTAAACCCCCAAGGATCTCAATAGGACAAGCGTAGTTGTCTTCTGGGATATCAATGCGCACATTAGGCAAAATTTCCTTACTAGGATTCAATGAAATAAGAACCCTAGCATCCATATGGGGCACAAGTCTAACCGTGTCATCCATATGGATAACTTTACCCAGAGGTTCAAGTAATTAATGCATGAATCTCCATAAAAATGGAGGAACTTGTTTTACCAAAATCCAACGGGGGGCCGAGAGGCCGAGAACTTCCTCATGGATGGCCTCGGGAGACCAAGCTAGGGCACGAAAAGAAGTCGAACCAACAGTCCAATATTGTTTTTTAAGAACTTCAGCATGAGATTCATTATTAGCAAAGAAGATCACAAATAATCCTTTTTGAATTTGTCTACAAAAAGAGATATGAAAACCAAGCTTTAAATTCCAGAAGTTATGAAACTAGTCATCCAAAAATTTCCTAGGAGCACATTTATCAATTTCAGCACAGAGAAAAAAATAGCAGTGATTCTTAACCTATTCTTTTCTTTCAAAATATAATACAATTAGAATTTTGAAGCAAATTTTTGCTAACATTTTGAGTGGTCGAGGTGGCAATTTTTGCTAGGAAGTCCTAGGACGACGAGTGATAGCTAGGAATCTTGGACAGTGATGATGTAATAGGTGTGAGCGTTTCAACTCCTTCCTTTAATGCTCCCAATATGATTGGTTTGCCTTCTTCCTCCCTCTATTGTTTGGCAGAGGCCGTACCCCCCATTCCTCCTACAGTAATTGCTAAGGAATTAGGCATCAATCAAGATGCCTCTAAATATAACCCTATCTAGTTTGAGAAACCAAAAACCTTCTCCAAAGTAGTTACTTACAAAGGTCCTGCCATTGATGTGAAAGCCAGGTTTTGTGTGTCCAATGCTCATGGCACCTCTGTTCCCGGTAAGATCTCTGAGGCTGCTCCAATCCCTTTCTCCATTGCTCCTAATTCTATAATAAGAATTATTTTTAAAAAATAGATATATGATTTATTATTTTTTTATCTATAAGATATGATTTATTATTAAAATATATACTTTTAAATTCATTATATTTCCTACTATGAATTTTTAAATGTTAAATAATAGCATTATTAAAAGTAAAATATAATTACATAATTTTTTAATCAAATTTTTTTATACTATATATTCATCAAAATTACTAAATAATATAATGAAAATTAAACATATAAATGCTATTTAAAATTTAAATTCTATTAATCTATTGATTTATTATTTAACTTTTATAAACATATAAAAAATTTAGATTTGATAAACCATTGTTTAACTATATATGTATTAAATAATTCTTAGAAATTAATTAATATCATTATTAAAATTTACGTACAATATATTTAGTAAATTCAATAACATATAATATAATAATGATTAAATAATAGAAATTTTAAAATTTCTATTATTTAATTAATATTTATGTTTAATTTTAAAAATACTAATATATATTTATTTTAATTTTATATTTTTTATATAATACTAATTTTGTATAATACTTTTTAAAATTAATAAAAAATATTAAATAATTTTTTAAAAAAATTAAAAATAAAACAAATTAAATTATACAAATTATTGTGATACAAAATAATTCTTATTGGAAATGTGTAAATAGAGAAATTGAAATGCATATCTTACCAAGGTGTACACTTAGTTTTTTTTACAAACTACATATCAAATTAAAAAATGTTTTAGTTATCATTTAAGACTGCACGCACACGGTATCCTCTGTCAGCTTGTCAGCATACTCTCTGCCCTAGTACGGTAATGATGGTATGGGCATCCAGCCACATCGAATGATATGGCTAGATAGCTGTTGCCATCACGCCTTGCATGGCGGCCCCACTACCGTAAAATATGCGATCCATATTTATTATGAATGGGGCAAGTAAATTTCAAACAAAATGCACCCCATCCGTTTATAAAGGGAGTTCTTAAAGCAAGGAAGTGGTGGGCCACGTAAACCCCCATATTGTACTTATTATTTATTTTAAAGTTTTCATTAATATTTATATATCAGTCTAATTTATTAATATTCTAATTCAATTTAATTATTTTTTAATGAATTAATATATATATTAGTTTTTTTATAATAGCTTGGTTTATTATGTTAATTAATTTATACAAATTCTTATTAATTTATTATTTATTATTTGAAGTTTGTAATTTATTTAAAATAGGAAATTGTATTTTATTAAGAGGTTGCATTTTATTAAGAAGTTGTATTTTTATTTATAGAGGAGTTTGTATTTTTTTTAATGTAGTTATTATTAATAAAACATGTGGAATTTTTTATATTAAGATATATGGGATTGTTTATTTTAAAAGAAGATGATTAAATTTTGATTATGAAATTAGTTATAAAAAATTATGAAATTTATATGGTGTTAGTGATTACTAAATAAATTAATTCTAGTGATGGAATTTTCTTATGAATTAGTTTATTTCATTAAATTCTACCTTTGTATTCTTGCCTTCTGTGTTTTGGCTTAAAGGGGGAATTAGTATGTTGACCTAATAGGTTGTTTCCAGAGGCGGGTTCAGGGTTAATTGTTTATGTTTGTTTGTCTTGCATACTTGATTGTAATCGATTGATTTGACCCAACCTTATGTGAGGAATTGTTTTATGATTCTCTTTTGTGATGTTTTGTATAATTGAGTTTTTCTTCATATTCTATATAGGGGAATATGGTGTTGAATTTGTATGTCCTATCCATGGGATCATGAGTGTTTTTATTGTGGATACTTGGAGAGTGTCGTGTGTTATGGTTAGAGACCTGTTGCATGTTCCTATTGTTATGTGGAAGAGTGTTGAGGGACATTATTATTATCTTGTGATGTTATGTGGCATCTTTGAGCCTAGGCTAGGTTACCTAGCTAGATGTGTAGTAGGGGGTGGCTTGCAATAAGCACTGGGGCTTGGAAGTGGCTGCTGGATCACTTATTGTAAGTAATCTTAATCAAATAAAAATTTAATATATATCATTGGGGGGTATTAAAATGAACTTAATAAGATGTGGTTCCTCACCCATGCTTGAGTGCTAGCATAGACTAAGATGGAGGATGAGATGATGCTTGCCACCTTGAGAGGTGTGTGTCTAGCATAGTTAATGGATTTGTCTGTAAGAGAGGTCATTGGTACCGTGTATGGTCACTTGAGTGTCAGGGTCTTAGAGAGACTACCCGAATGAAACTTAAGGGTTAGATGTACATGATGACACCTTCTGATACATAGTCTAGTTATCCTACATGTGTCAGTTGCCTCTAGATTAGTGAGTCTTACCTTGTTATTCTTTTGTACACCTGGAGTTAGAGAGCTTTCAAGATCTCTTCCTTAGCTTATTTTATTGATGTTTGTTATATGAGTGGGATCTGTTGTTATCTCCTTAGTACAGTGGGAGTGGACCATTTAGGTTCCATGAGGTCAGGTGGTAGTGATTCTATTACCATTTGAGATTCTAACATTCATGTACCGGTGCTGGATGATCCCTGTGGTAGTTGATTCTTCTTGTTCTTCTTTGGTGGAGATGTGTTCTTATCTTCTTGTTCTATGTGATCTTGTATCCTTGTATCATTTTTTCAGAGATATCATATTTGGGATTATTGTATTACATACCCTGCGACATGTGTAGTGGATGTAGGTTATTATGTATACCTTATGGTACCAATTGTATTTATCTTATCTTTTATGTGATGTTGCATTTATCGTTCATTTGTTTTCATGAGATTTGTAAATTATATCTAATCTAAATTAATAAATTAATGCTTATGTAATCTTTGTCAAGGAACCCTTGAGGGTTGTAATCTATGCGAGTTATTTATTGCTTTGGATTGCTTCCACATTGTAAAATATTATTGTTATTGTTTGTTAACACTTTAGAAAAAAAATTATTCTATAAACTTAGTTGCATGTTTAGGTTAAGTTCTCCTGGGTTCACTGGTGGGGCATTACATATTGCTAGACTTGAAGGAGTGAGAATACTACTTGCATATGTTGCTTACAAAGGTTTCAAGGTATATCAGATGGATGTGAAATCTGCATTTTTGAATGGGATACTTTAAGAACATGTATACATCGAACAACTTGAAGGTTTTGTAGATCCTAATCAGAAGAACATGGCTTCTAAGATGCACGGGGCACTTTATGGACTAAAGCAAGCACCGAGAGCATGGTATGAAAGACTGCATTCTTATCTCATAAGAATTGGATATGTTAGAACAAGTGATAATAAAAATCTATATTTGAAATGTGAAACTGATGATAAGATTCTTTTTGCTGAAATTTTTGTTGATGATATAATATTTGGATGTCATGATACTTTATGTAAATATTTTGCTAATGAAATGAGAAAAGAGTTTGAAATCTCGATGTTTGGAGAGATCAAATTCTTTCTTGGTTTGCAAATACAACATAAGGAAGGCATATATATCACACAAACAAAGTACATTAAAGAAGTCTTGAAGACATTCGATATGGAAGACTCAAAACCTATTGACATATCTATGGTAACCGAATGCAAGCTAACGAAGGATGACAAGTCAAAAAAAGTAAATCAAACCTTATACAAATCTATGATTGGAAAGTTAATGCATGTTGTGCATAGTAGACAAGATATTGCACATGTTGTTGGCATTGTAGCTAGATTTTTTGCTAATCCTAAAGAGACACAGATGACTATTGTGAAAATAATTTTGAGATATCTGAAGAGCATTGAAAACTATGGATTGTAGTATTAGAAAGAAGATAATTTTGAACTTAGAGTCTATATAGATGTTGATTCGGATGGAAATATTGATGATAGAAAAATCACTACATGTGGAGCTTTTTTCTTAGGAGAAAGATTAGTAACATGGATAAGAAAGAAACAAGGATGTATTTCTCAGTCCACTATTGAAGCTGAATATGTAGTTGCTGATACTAATTGTTTAAATATTGCATGGATAAAGCAATTGTTGGAAGGTATGAATGAAGAAATCATTGATCCAGTGATAATCTATTGTGACAATACAAGTTCTATTAAAATTTTAAAGAATCCAGTGATGCATGCAAAGACAAAGAACATATCTATTAAATATCACTAATTAAGGGAGCAAGTTCAGGAAAAATAGGTCGAATTGGAATATGTGAAGTCACAGGAGAAGCTTGCTGATATATTCATAAAACCCTTACCAAAGGATACATTTGAATACTTAAGAAGTAGACTAGGGGTCTATCCCCCATCTAATAGTGACTAAGGTGATTTGGGGTTGCATCAACCTATTCTTATTAGAAGATCTCATATGTTTATGAAAGATGTTCACACTTTGGGATTTCTAAGGTTGTGAAGAAGATGGTAGATAAACTGAAACCAAAATTATATGTATATGCAAGGTACAAGAATCTGAAAAGGAGCAACAAAGATACTGATTTGGCTATTGAAGAGCTTATTTTTTCCATTGTTGTCAAAGGGAGAGAATATGCATGAAATATCAGTTAGGAATGAAGCTAACTAAAAGGGAGAGTGTGAAACATATTCAATACATAAGCTAAGGGAGAGCATAAAGATCAAGTTGTAGACAATTAAGATGTTTTGTATTCTATGACACATTTCATATTGTGTTGGCATCAATGCCAAAGGGAGAGATTGTTAGACTACAACTGATTAACTACTTGGAGAAAAGAATGGAGAATGTGAAGATGATTACTGAGATACTAAAGTATATGTGGGACATTAAATCAATTGTTATATTGTCATTGATGTCAACTAGTTTTGACTATACTTATCATAATAGTTGCAAACATCTGAAGAAGGTAATAGTGATGAAGGAAAGAGATATTAGCATGAAGATGAGATGTATGAGTAAGATATGAATATGGTATTCATTGGGTAACTGATTGATGAGTCTATGACAATATGATAGTGATTTGATTGTGTTACATGATTCTATTAAAGTATTGAAGATCAAGAATGTACAAGATAATTTGGTTGGTATACAAAGAACTTAGTGTACATCAAGCACATATAGTGTACACCGAGCTGGTGTAGTATATACTGAGTATGGTATTAACTGATAAGGAAGTCACTAAAACATCATGATATTGACCAAGGGGGAGAAATAATATGGAACATGTGATTGCTTAAAAGAGATGATGAGATGGATGAATCTAAATAATTCTGAGGATAAAAGATAAAGTTTTTTATGAATCTATATATGACTAAAAAAATTCAAGGATGATCAGCTAATGAAGATTGAAAATGTTTCAAGGCACAAGTTTTGAGGAAGGTTAAACAGGCCAAATCAACGAGGCAGATTAAGAGGCAAAATCTATGGCTGAACAAAAAATGATTTATTATGTCTATTTAAGGAGACAAGAGATTCAAAAAGAGTTATGCTTGTGGAAGAAAAGATTATATACATGCGAAGCTAGTCAGACATATTGAAGTAAGAATTGAGTAATTCTGCAGACAACACTGAGCATAATAGAGTTAGAGGGAGAAGGATATTGAAGAGATTATGACAACTAGAGTTATAGTGAGCTTAGCATATATATGAATATCTGCAAAATAAGTTGCATTTGAATCAAGTTATTTACTATTTTTTTCTAACCATTGCTATAGATAAAATCTCTTAATCGAATAAGACTTAACAGTGTTTGCTTGTTTCTTAATAACATTCAATGAATGTTGATTATTTTCTTGTTGACCCAAGTGAATGTATGGTCACATAGAACTGTTAGTGATAAATCCTCTAACAAGGTCACACCTTACAGTGTGTTTGTAACCTTTAACAGGGTTGGCTCTTAATTGAGCTCACTTTAGAAGAGTGAAAATATTTCAAGTACCGATCCCAGGTGGTTTTTCCCTTAACAGGGTTTCCACGTTAAAAATAAAGTTTAATATGTGTATGCATGTAATGTTTTGTTATTTTACTTTACATATTACAATAATTGGTTAGATCGGTATATACTACACAACTTATCTAACAATCAGTTAATTAAGAGTAAGACACATACAAGTTTTTAGCAAGCTGTTAAGTTTATTTGTTGAAGTTGGAATCATACATTAGAGAGGAATTTGGGACTATAGGATTACTAGACTTAATTGATTCAACCACCTCTTAGTTATCTAACAGAGCTGCCTAAATATTTTCTTCCTCCTCAATGAGAGTGAGAAAGGAGTCATACACAAAATGGCCATTGAAAATTTGATCAAGTGGTCTAGGTAGAGAAATTCCTCTAATACAACCAAAAAATATAGTATTAGAAGGAAGGTACCCAAAGCCTTCAACAACAAGAACATATAAGGAAGGTGTCATAGGAAAACCCCAATGAATAGATCTGAAGAGGCCAAAAGTAGGAGATTGGTAGCCATTGATGGTGATGCAAGAAAAAGCATCCCATAAGTCATTTGGACATACTGGATGAACTTGGGTCCAAACCCCAGGGCTCAAAGCATGGCAAGGATGAAAGGCCACTCAATGTGGTCATAGGCCTTTGCAAAATCAATCATGAGAAAGATTGTAGTTTTCTTAGAGTGTCTATCCCACTACATACCTTCCCAAACAATGATAATGTTGTCAAGAATGAATTTAGATTGTATAAATCTAATCTGCTCTGGGTTGACAATAATAGGCAGGATATGACAAATTTTGAAAGCCAAAGCTTTGGAAATGATCTTGTAAGAGACATCGAGAAAGTTAATGGGCCTCCAATTAAAAATATCTTATGGATCTCTATCCTTAGGAATGAACTTGATGTTCCTATTGTTAGTTATTTCTCCTATAGACTTGGAATGAAAGGCTTCAAGATATATCTTATGAAGTTCAGGGCCAATACAAGACTAGAGAACCTTGTATAATTCACAAGGAAAGCCATCACACCTGGGGCTTTGTCATATGCCATGGAGAATACAACTTCCTTGAGTTCCTCAATGGTAAGCATCTAATCACAAAAAATATGTTTATCCTCTGAAAGCTATTTGGGCATAGTGCTAAGCAATCCTTCAAAGCTTGGTCTCTAGAAAGAGAACCTCCCTCCATTGTGAAAACCTTCTCATAGTGTTGGAAAAAGACTTGAAGAATGTTAGGAAGCATAGTGAGAAAAGACTGACCTTCCTTAATTCTCTTGATCCCCATAGAGGTATGATGATCTCTCATAGCTAGAAAGATTTCCTTTGAATATTTGTCACCCACCTCAAGCCAATGGAGTTTGTCCTTGATATAAGATCCTCTAGCAGAATAATTATTTGTAATTTGTTTTTAGTGTCTGAGATGAGCTAACTAAACTTACAAATTAGTATTGAAAGGGTTTGAAGCCAAAGATTTAGTGGCAACATGAAGATCCTTGGTGGTCATTTCATATGAACATCAATGGCACATATAAATTTATCAACCATAAATGTGGAGGAACCTGCGAGTGATGGTGTCATTCCACCACACAATCCAATCTTTGGGCTGATGTGGCCAAGGTTCTAGGTTCCAAACCATTTGAACGTGAGCCATAGTAGCTTGATGATTCAAAAATAACATGTTTAGGTAGAACTGTATCTTAGAAGGAAAAATCCTAGCTGTCTATCATTCAATACAAAATTTAATGGGGTAGTGGTTTAACAAGGTCACATAAACAAGTAGAAAGATGGGTAATTCTTGATCTTCAGAGAAAGAGAAAAAAAGATTGTGTTATGATCATGGCACAATCAAGCCTTTTAAAAATCCTATTAGAGCTTGCTATAAAATTAAACCAAGTGTGCTAGACCCTATTAGGGCATTGATGGTTGGTATTGGGATCAAAGAGACCCAATTTATTGCACATTTAATACCAAGCTTCTCTCTCTCCTATTGTCCAACAAAAAGGTAAAACCTAGCCCTTTTTTGATGCCACCTCAACCATATTGAAGTCCCCAAACATGACCCACATTATAGGTGACAGATAATCTATTATCCAATGCCACAAGTGAGATCATTATAAAGAATCATCTAAAGTGTAGACATTAACAATCCTGAAGGAATGATTGTTTATGGACAACAAAACCCATACAACTCTCTGCATCAGTTCAGAACCCTAATAAATAATAGAAGAATACCAATGAGGGGAAATGAGAGTAGCGAATCCACTTCTACCAACATCACGCTGAAAAGAAAAAATAGGCTATCTGGACAAATAACATGACATGCAACAAGAAGCATGAAACCAACAATTTTAACCTCATGGAGGCAAAGAAAATCTAGGCCAGAAACATGTTGATGAACATCTCTAATATAATACTTTATATGAAGGTCTGTGAGACCTCAAACATTCCTAGGGATGGAAATTGTGAAATGAAATCTTGTATATCATCCTCATCCCCAATAAAGGTGAAACTATTAGGCAAAAAATATGAATTGGTTCTAAAGCTAGGAAGAGAAGACCCTCTTGAGATAACTCTTCTCTTTTCTTAGACACCATTTGCATGCTCAGCACACCTAGGAGAGCTGCAAGAGTGGTGTAATGTTTGTGCAGTAGAAACAATCATTATAGCTTGAGGAGTGTGAACCAAAGGAAGTCAGGAAACACTCTTAGCTGAATCCTTCCCCTATTGGCTAGTGTTTGAAACAAAGATGGTCAGTGAATAGACCACTTGGGCAGGAAGAGCCTAGGGAGGTGTGTTTGTTGATGATTTAGAAGATGAGCTAATCGACTACTTCTAAGATGAAGTCAAAGATTTTTTACATTTACAAACCAAAATGGTCCATCCTTCATCCTTATTTTTCCCTTCCGTAAGGTGAGATCCAACCTCCTTAGGAGGGGATTTCATCCTTGGTGTAGCCAAAGGAAATTAGCTCTTGATCTTATGATCAGCCAACTGGCACATGTAACAAGTATTGGATATGTTAAAATTAAACACCTTCTAGGTGAAGGTAATGCCACCCACCTAGATATCAACAATTTCTTTGAGGTTGTAAGACAAGTCAATCTCAACACAAACCCTCTTTTGGGGTTGAGCACCAAAAAATAGTCTAGTTCAAGACAAATCACCTTGCCAGCACACTGAGCAATGGTTTTTATGAATGGCCAATAGGGTAGAGGGAGACCATGGAACTCAACCCACATGAGTACCCTTAGCTTTTTTTCATCTGAGATTGTGAAGTCTCGAGACCATGGCTGAAAGGCCAAAAGGGAAGACCAAATGATCCATGGCCCATGAGAGAGGATAACCTCAAAATGGGTAGGATTTGGAAAATGAAACAAAAAAATCCCTTGGTAATGCTTTGAACGCCATAAATTCTCCATAAGGAAACTAGGCTTTGGCAACCCATTCTCATAGCATGCTTTCAGGAGAGATCCTACCCACAAAATAACCTATCAAAGTGCATTTCTCTAGCTGCTCACAAGCATTATCAAAATATTGTACATGGAGCACAACATCAGGTGATTACATACCTTGTGAAATACTTTAGGGACAAATTTGTGAGGATGTTTATTCAGGCGTGTCTTGAGCTTCTGTCGCAACAAATTTGGCACCAACATCAACTGTTGGGCCAAATTGGTCGGAGCCATAATAAAACCCTATGAATCCCATAGTAAATGGGGTATGACACATAGATACACAAGATTCAAAAAAGTAGTACACATCCCAAAACCCCAGTAGAGCTCAAAACCATCTTTTTCTCTCTCTTTACCCCAATGTCCATAGACCACATTTTTACTTTTAGCATTGTGTAAAAAATATTTTATAATGTTGTGCAAAAAATTTAAAAATATGTGAGATTCTTAAAATTGCAAAAAATTGGAGTGCAAGTTTACATTATATAAAATATTGTTTAATACTAAATATAATTCTATTATATATAATTTCATATCTATTATCTCAAAAAAAAATATGTTAATTGTATGTTACATTATATTTATATTTTAATAAAATCTATTAGAGAATATAATATCTAATCATAAATATAATTATAGTATTGTTTAAAATCAAATTTACACTATAAAAATATAAGATAGAAAACTATTTTTTCAAACTACAATTTTAAATAACATCTAATTTTGTTTTAAAGATAATAACTATTATTGATTGTTGGAAAGGTAAATGCCAGACATCTTGGTATGGCATGAATATTAATATAAGATGTTTTATATCTACACAAATTTTTAGAATGTGATTTTTTATAGTCATGTGTAATTTTAAGTCAATTTTTTCTACACGAATAAGTTGATGTGGCATAAAACTCTTCTCACACTCATTTAAACACACTTTGCACACTTGGGCTATAACAACAATGGGAGAATCAAATGGGAAAAATCATCAACAACTATAGGACTTCCAATTGTCTTTCATAGTACGTAGACAATGTGAGTTGTTGATTGTTAATGTTAGGTTGTTCATTTCAAATAAGAAATGCCTTCATTGTAATAAATATCAAATTAAATTTATAGGAATTAGATGTAATATTAGTTAGATTGAAGTGAGGAGAAAATGACGTTGAAGATGTTAGGAATCAATTTATTATTGTGTTAGAATTTTATAATGTGGTCAAACAACTGTATCAAAATATTTAAGTTCATAGTTCATTGCTCTAGTTTAGATTGTAACTAAGGACCTAATCCATACACCAATAGAAGTAAATTGAAGTGTAGAACTCAACTTGAATAAAATAAACTAGTATAAATATGATATTGAAATAATTCACCTTCAAGTTTTATTTTTGAGTCATAGTAAAGAATTCTAGCAATATTTACAAACACCTTTCAAGAATTCATTGGATTATGGAAGTTATGTTCATCTTATTGTATCTATTGTAGGAGGATCTTTGTCCACAGGTGATCTAATACAACTAAAAACATTTAGATTTTGTTTTTAATTTAAGTTTAGTTTTGTTGTCTTTCAATTAATTTTCTTACTTTACTATAAGAGAAATTTTCAAGTTCAAATTGACTAAGGTATCATCAAGTTTAAGAGCTTATGAACTTTGAAGTCTTTGAGGAAAAGATAAAATATTTTGATAAAATTAGAGGTTCATGAACCCTTAAATTCATTGAAAACACTTCTAGCTTCAACAAAATTCTCAATTTACAAACTCATTGGTTTGTCCCAAGGAAATTTCATCACAAAACTTAGTTTAAGCTGAATTCTTAGCTCACAAACCACTTGATTCATCAAAAGGCTAAATCATCAAAAAATATGTTGATGATGTGCAAGAAGCGGTTCATGAAGAGTGAGTTCACTAAATTCCATTGCTTCAATTATTTTACTTATTTGAGAACTAGTACAAACGTCAAAAGAATTTCATAAAAAAATCAATTTTACAAAAAAATGAGAATATGAAAGTCCTCTAATTTGTGAATGATTTTTTTATAGATGGCTTTCATAATGATGGCATACGGTCATAAAAAATTTCTTGTGTTGAAGGTGGTGTCCAAAGTGAAATGTCTATGTGGTGGGTGTTTCATTTGTAACTATTTAAATGGTTGGAAATAATTTGACTTCTCCAACTAAAGTGTAATAATAATAATCAATGTTCTTTGCAATGTAGTTTGAGGAAATTTTGGAGTTGAAGATGATATCAACCAAAATCCTGGAATCATCTACAAACATAACACTTGTCACAAAGAGAAGATTAGGAAGCAAGACAATATGTTGAATACAACTTGAGAATTATGTATTGACTGCACAAATGAAATTGGATATAGTGAGGTTGAATGGATTGATTTTATAAAAGAAATAGCACTAATAATAGAAAAATATAACTCAAACTAAAAAACAAAACTACAACTAGATATGAAAACTAGAGCCAAACTCGACTAAACTAGCATAAATTAGGCTCAACTAAAGCTCAATTGAGTGAACTTAAGATAAGAAAGTGTGTGAAAATATGAGCTCAATTATGCATGAGAATATTATTGAGCATGTGCACAATTAATTTGATGCAACATATGCAATGTTCTTGATGCAACAACTATATGTGAGTGCAACATATATGCATGTTCTAACACCCCTCCCAAGTGAAACTTGGGAGAACTAGTCATGAAATGAAAGAATGATTGGGTCCCAACAACTAGGTCAAATTAGATACTCATGTACAAACCAACATAGTCTCTTACAAATGGAGAGAAGGAGAAAAAGTTAGTGGGAGAGAAATCCTCTCCAAAAGAGAGAAAACACACTAAATGAAGAAGAGAAAGAAATAAAGGAGGAATCAAAATGACCTCTGAAGGACTAATTTTATTACCATAGTTCAATAAATATCTCCCCTATAAGAGAGAAAAAATGAGGATAAGAATCCCCCAAATGAAGCAGTAGGTCTCGTGTCAATGATGAACTCTTAAAGGCTGAACATGATCCATAACCTACAAAAAACATTTCTCCCCTTATGAAGAAATAGATCCATTGGAGACAAGAGAATCCACTTCTATAAAATAGAAGAAATAAGAATCCAAATTCAAACTATGTATGCCTCTAGAGACTACTAAATACCAAATCAAGTAAAGAAAATCTAAACAATTATGAAGATACCCAACAAACAACCTCTAAAGTCACTAAAGATGAGGTTGTTGGAGTTTAATGATTATTGAGCGGGTGGGGGGGGGGGGGGGGGGTTGAATCATTAATCATACACAAAAGTAAAAATTCTAACTTCTTTTAAAATAATAAACTTGAGCAATGCTATGGAAAATAATGTAGATAACAATAAGTATACATCATACACAAAATATTGACACAGGTATTGTCTTGAGTGGAAACCCTGCTTGGGAATAAAACCACTCGAATTTATCCTTAAGGTTTTTATCTTTTAAATTAATATGTACATCTCACTTATGTTGTCTCACTAAAAATTTTAATGCCACACTGGCTTAATGTCTCACCGGCCTTATTACAATTTTCCTTATAGGCTTCTCAATTTCTATTACAACATACAAAGATCAAAAAACTTGATTGCCATTCAACCCCTAAAACTATATACTATACATTATTGAGAACAATACATGTGCTTAATACTGGATAATGAATAATGATATATTATAAATTTTGTCAAAAATTGATTGTGCACAAATATTGACAAAATGTAATCAACCAAAGCTTCAAACATTTCTATGTCTATCTATTGAATCACTCCACCTCTGCAAATAAATAGACTTCATAATACTGAATCACAAACCAATCTTCAAATTGATTGAAAGGAACCAAATACAATCGATTAACAAAATGTATCCTTCAAAAACTAGTAATTATCCTTCAACATGATCATCAACAACATGTATCCTTCAAAATTATAGTTCACTTTCAATTTCATAATAATATGTAATAAACAAATCACAATACCATTTTCTGCTATTAAACCCAAACTGTATGTCAATATAAACTTAACTAAAACTGTATCTTCATGCATAAACATTAATTCAACATGAAATAATGCATTCTATCAAATTGTGATCATCAAGTATACCAAAAACCCATTGTTCCATATAATGCAACTATATCACATAGTCTTCAAACTATTAATTTTATAGTGTCATAATCTTCTCATATGAATTCATCTAAGTATGCTTTTGAAACACATGTATGGACTTATAAAATCCCTTAAATAATATGACATATACTCAATGTATTTATGTATTGAAGACATATAATGCAATATAACAATGACAACATAATACACATTAAGAACGATAACCCTTGGCAAGGGTTAATCCAAAAATTGACTGAGTATATACAAACTGAGCCACATATATGTGAACAAGATACAAGTGTGGATATAAAAAAGTCACAATATGGATGTATGACATTAATATTATGAACATATAAACATTTCCATCCTTATTGTCCATATGATGGTTATCAAACATACTCAATGAAATACACTAAAACTGACAAGGGTTTTTGTGATATACACAAATAATTGTGATTACGATGCAAAACATGACCAACTCGACAACTAGGGAAAGTGAAAGAATGTGTTGGTAACATAAACACAAAAAACCCAATGTGGGTTTGAATAATAATCACAACTTTAACATTTACATCATAGTCAAAGAGATAATAATCATAACTTTAACATATACATCATGGTCAAAGAAAAATTATATGTAAATAATGATTAACAATCTTGACATAACCAAAACATAAATTGAAGACACTTTCTATAACACCATGACTAAGACAAACCCGACAAGGGTTTAGTGAAGAAGGTAAAAACTAAACCCTAATGAAGGAGCTTAACATCTTTAAAAAATATGATATATGTTAAGCATGAGCATATGGACTCAAAATGAAAAGAACATAATCGTATACACTTGGAGTAAAATGTTGAAGATCTCTTATAGCTTTGCTCAAAGAATCTCAAACCCTAAACTTTTCGCATTCCTTCTAACTTCCTTTCTTAATGTCAGTTCTTCAACTCAACTATGCAAGAATGTGCCGAGTCATGACTGTGATGTCCTAGCTTGATAGAGCTAGGATTAACTTAGCACTTAAATATAATAAAAATTAAGCTTCAAATGTGATGCTCGAAGCACCAAATATGGTGCTTACATCCCATCTCTAATTAATTCTCTTAACTGCCACTAAAATGTGGCTTTATCACATTTTACCAAATGAAACAATGGTTAGAAGACCAATCAAAGGGTTCTAGTCAAATAAAACTTTTTAAAAGACTTGGTCACAACTTTGTCACTTAGGTGACAATATAAATATGTAAAGAATGCACTTGTGAAGAAGTGTGCCTTGAATCAAAACATATAATTTACTTTGAGGAACTAAACTTCAATGATGTTACCTTAAAACTACATTTGACCATGAAGTTAATATTGAATATAACAATAATGCCAATGTTAGGAATAACAGTCCACCAATACAACTGAGAGGGGGGGTGAATCAGTTGTATGATAGATTATTAAACTTTAAACTTTGAATAGCAGCAATATCAAATCAAATGAATACAATGAATGCCAACACAATAACACAATATTTTTTTGTCAAGAAAACCCTATTAAAGGTAAAAACCCGGTGGGAATTAACACCCACTAATGATGTACTGAGAGTATAGTATCCTTGTTAGAAGATCTATCCTTGTTAGGAGATGATTAAAGCATTATAGTACATAGTCCTTGTAAGAGGACATGCCCTGTTAGGAGTCAAGGAAAAGGGTAGGCTCACTGCCCAAAGAAGGTTATGTCCACCTTCAGAACTCACTATTTGCAACAAAAGTGTATGTAAGAATTACACAATCTTTGAAATGTTTGATAGCAAATGTCTTTGCCTGATCAGTTCCAATGAAGTACATAATTTATCCTCTTCTCTACATCTAATAGACACAAGCTTGCAGCCTTCACAATCTTCTTTTACATCACATATATTCTCCCATATATTTTCAAAAGAAAAGATCTTACATATATACCCTATTACAAAATAATTGATCAGGTTAGCCAATTAGGCTTTCCTAATATACAAATAATTACATAAATCCTTTCTAAGATACACATAGTATCTAAAATAAGTATACAAAACTTACAATTCAATAATTAAGGACCAACATTTGTAATTCATGCTCACCATCCATGATACACGCTACAACTCTGAAGTCAGCTTCCAAATAGGTCTTCTCCAGAATATACACCACAAATGATAGCATCCTTATTTGTGTACCTTGCTAAGACCAGAAAATAATCTTCAATACACTATCTATCATCCCTTAATCTCACAAATATTGAATCCTCATCGCCTATAAGATATACCAAAAACTCAGAGACTTACTCTGTCAACTTCCACTATCACAGTCCTGTAAATAGTCTTCACTAAATCTTCTGTAACTCAGCCAATATGCAATATTATATCATGTGATATTAGATATAAGATCACAACACCTTCATGTATACACAACTGACTTCACACATTTTGAAATATCTGTACAATATTTGTACTCTGTAATAACCATCCTATTCTCCTTGTAGAGATATATGTTGACACCAGTGACAAAACATGAATGACAACAACAGTAATTCCAACATCACTCAACTTAGTGATGGAACATATTAAATGTATCCAACAAAATCCCCAATTCATTAGCAATATCCAAAACTCTCCCCCTTTGGCATTGATGGAAACATATGGGAAAATCCATCAACCCAAAAGTATTCTTAGTATCTTTACCACATAGTCTTTTTCCCATAGGATTTTCATATAGTCTCTTTCCCACTTTGACAAAAATGGAAAAGGGTGCCATAAGTCATCAACTATCTTCAACAAATGTCTACAATTGATCACTCCCCCTGAGGAGTAGATCCATACATCAAGTCCAAAATATGATAAGGCTTTGAAAACCTCTCGATTGATGCATCCCTGCATCATTTAATTATTACTAGGAGGGGCTTGCACCCCAAGCATACCTCTGAGATACTCAAAGGCATCTTTTGGCAAAGGTTTAGTAAAGATGTCTTTTGTTTGTTATTTTTTGCTAATGTATTCCAACCTTATTTCCTTCTTTGCTACCTTATCTCTCAAGAAATGATACTTAATTGAAATATGCTTATTTTTAGAGTGCATCACAAGATTCTTTGACATGTTTACTATACTGGTGTTATCACAATGGATAAGCAATGGTTCACAAAAGTTATTCCAATATCTTTCAGGATTTGTTTCATCCAAACAATTTAAGTGTAGTTAAAAACAACAACAACATACTCATATTTGGAAGTAGATTGATCCATACAATCTTGCTTTTACTTAGCCATGAAACCAACTTTTTCCCAAGGAAAAATGCACCTCCACTAGTACTCTTCCTATCATTAATGTTCCCTGTCCAATCAACATCAGCATAAGCATGTACTTCAAATTCATCATCTCTATCATACCATAAGCCATATTCCATTGTTCCTTTCATATATCTAAATATCCTTTTCACAACATCCAGGTGTGTCTCTTTAGGTTCTACTTGATATCTAGCCACAATTTCAACAACATTAGCAATATCCAGTCTAGTGTGAGTCAGATATTGTAATCCACCAACCATTGATCTATACTTGGTCTAAAAAATAGTCTTTGTCTCATCATTATTTATTGGTTTATGACCAGTCATCATGGGTGTACCAACTGGTTTACAATCTTCCATTCCAAACTTTTTCAACATTTCTTTAAGATACTTAGTCTGAGAAATAAAAATCCTATTCTTTCTCTAATTTATTTGTAGTCCAAGAAAGAATTTCATTTTCCCTATCATGGACATCTCAAATTCATTTTCCATGTCCTTACAAATTTTTTTACACATTTCATCATTGCCTCCAAAGATAATATCATCAACAAAAACTTCTACTATCAAAATTCCATCTTTACTAGTTCTTAAATACAAGTTACTGTTAGCATTAACTTTTCTAAATCCAAGGCAAAGTAGGTATTTTTCTAACCTTGCATACCAGGCCCTTGGTGCTTGCTTTAGTCTATACAGTGCCTTCTTCATCTTGCATACCATGTCTTCATCTTCAGATAGAGGAAATCCATTAGGTTGTTCTATATAAACTTCTTCTTCAAGATCCCTATTCAGAAATACAAATTTTACATCCATCTAATATACCTCGAAGTCCTTATGTGTAACATAAGCCAAAAATAATCTCACAACTTCTATTCTAGCAACAAGAGAAAATGTTTCTTAAAAATCTATGCCTTCTTGTTGTGAATACCCTTTGCATACCAATCTTTCTTTGTTTCTTACAACAATTCCTTCTTCATTCATTTTGTTTCTGAAAACCCACTTAGTTCCTATCACAATTTTGTCTTTAGGTCTAGGAACCAATTCCAAATTGTTATTTTTCTTTATCTAATCTAACTCTTTCTTCATAGCTTTGATCTAAGATTCATCTCTACAAGCTTCATCAATAGTCTTTGGTTCAACTTGAGAAATCAACCAAATTTCTTCCCTTGTCTTTGATCTAGTGATTACTCCTTGACTTGTATTACCAATAATTTGACTTTAGGGATGATTTTTCTTAACATACATCAGAGTCTTAAGAATTTTAGTAGCCTCATTTGTATCACCATCACAAGTCTCATTTTCACATTCAGTCTCAATAAGTTCTTCTTCTGTAGTAGCAGCCTCCTTGATCTCTATATTCTTATCACAGTCCAACATTCTTTCTTGTATTTGAAACTTTTCATCTATCTTTACATTTTTACTTTCAATCATCTTTCTTAATCTCAGGTTAAAGCATTTATAAGACTTTCTTTTAGTAGAATTACCAAGGAAAATTCCTTCATCACTTCTACCATCAAATTTCCCTATCATCTCTTTTGATGTAACATTTACTACCAAATATTATGAAATAACTTATAGTAGGAGAATGATTAAACCATAAATCATAAGGAGTCTTACTTGTACCTTCTCTAATTTGAAATTTTATTTAATGTCTACACTGTTGTCCCAACAACTTATCTCCAATGCATATGAGATATATTTCCTTCAAGCAACATTGTCCTAGCAACATCCAATATTATTATGTTTCTTCACCATGCTATCCCATTTTGTTGTGGAGTCCTAGGAGAAGATGTTTGCCTTTTTATTCCATGCTCTTCGCAATATGAATTGAATAGATCTAAAGTAAATTCTCCACCTTTGTCTGATCTCAGTCATTTTATCTTTAAGCCTAATTTATTCTCTAGTTTTTCTTTGAATATCTTGAATTTGTCAAACGCTTCTGATTTTTCCTTTAAGTGACCCACATCATTCTAGAAAAGTCATCAACAAAAAGTATAAAGTACCTTTCACCATAGTATGATCTTGTCCTTGTAGGTCCACATAGATTTGTATGTACCAAATCCAACTTTTCTTTGGATGTATATGATTTACTCTTATAGCTGCTTCTAGTCTATTTTCCCATAACACATTCTCTACACGTGGTGTTAGATGGTTTTACAATCTTTGGTAGGTCTCTCACTACATTAGCCAAGCTTTCCTTCACAATGTTATCAAAATTGACATGGAGAAATCTTCTATGCCATAACCAACTATCATCTATCTTCACAATGAAATAAGAAGCTTCAAATGTATTTAACTCAAATACATTACCTCTAGATTTAGTACCAGTTGCAATCAAGTTTTTTGTCTTACCTCTGATAAGAAATTTCCCATCAATGAACTTTAATTGATATCCCTTCTCCAGCAGTTGTCCAACACTCAACAAGTTATGCTTAAGTCCATCAACAAGCATTACATCATTAGTATTAGTCCTTCCATCGAAAGAAATAGATCTTGCTCCTCTGATAGGTTTAGGAACATTGTCTCTGAATCTTACAACACTACCATCATACTTCATTAGTTTAACAATTTTTTTTCTCCAGTCATATGATGTGAGCAACCACTATTTATAACCCATTCATATTTCTTATCAACATGTGATACTAAAGATTTTTCTTCATGTACTATTTTTTCATCTTTAATAGCAATAAATCCAATCTCCTCATAATCACAATCATCATCATCAGAGATACCTTCACTAGCATAATAACATTCCTTGTCTTTTGAATACTTAGGCTTGAAAAACTTAGGTTTGTGCATAGGAACTCTTGTAGGACATCTAGATGCAAAGTGACCTATCTTATTGCATGAAAAATATTTCAAAGGTAACTTTCCTTCAAATTTACCCTTACCTCTCTTTTCCCTTCTAGCGATCAGTGCAACAAGCTCAACTATATTTCTTTCTTCTTCTTGTATCTATTCCCATTCATAAGCATATTCACCAAGCTCTTATTTCATGTTCTCACTGTTGGTGCTTAGAATTGCAGATAATATCTTTCTGTGTGTAGATTCCTTAAATGCTATTTCAAATTTAGGTACATAATCTCCCATTTTTGTAGCTTCAAAGGTAGTTAGCTTTGTTATCAACATTTATTTGCTAAAGTTTGGAGACAAAGGTATTGTTTCTTCTATAGCCTAAATTTTGGTCTTGTAAATAGGTTTCAATGATCTAAGGATCTTCACAATGACTTCTTCCTCTTCATAAGTGCCTCCAAAATTTCTGATTCGAATCAAAACTCTGTAACTCTTTGTACATAAGCCCTAACATTTTCATCATCCTTCATTTGTAGCTTCTCCATCCTTGTTTTCTAGTTTTGTAACTTTTCTTGCTTGGTAAACTGGTCTCCTTCATATAGTGCTTCTAATCTTGTCCAAATCTTGTGTGCTGAATCCATATCTTTCACCTTAGTAAATTCTCCTTCAAAGAGTGCACTAATCAGTGTTTCCCTTGTGACCATATTATATGAAAATATCTTCCTTTCTTCATCAGTAGCATTATCCAGTTCATCCTCACCTTCATGGTTTTGTCATTCTTTGTGATCATCTAGTAGTCAATGCCCAAACATAGAAAATGAGTTCACATCTTATTCTTTGAACTGTCAAAGTTCTCAAGATCAACTTTTGGACTATTATTCCTATAGAATGCCATCTCCAAGATCACCTCAAGCTATTAAGCTTTCTCTCTAAGGACCAATAGCTTTGATACTAATTGTTAGGAATAACAGTCCACCAATACAACTGAGAGGGGGGGGGGGGGTGAATCAGTTGTACGATATATTATTAAACTTTAAACTTTGAATAGTAGAAATATCAAATCAAATGAATACAATGAATGCCAACACAATACCACAATATTTTCTTTGTCGAGAAAATCATGTTAAAGGTAAAACCCCAGTGGGAATTAACACCCACTAATGATGTATTGAGAGTATAGTATCCTTGTTAGAAGATCTAGCCATGTTAGGAGCTGATTAAAGCATTACAGTACATATTCCTTGTTATAGGACATGACCTATTAGGAGTCAAGAAAAAGGGTATGCTCATTGCCCAAAGAAGGTTATGTCCACCTTCAAAACTCACTATTTGCAACAAAAGTATATGTAAGAAATACACAATCTTTAAATTTTTTGATAGCAACTATCTTTGCCTGATCAATTCCAATGAAGTACATAAGTTATCCTCTACTCTAAATCCAACAGACACAAGCTCGCAACCTTCAAAATCTTTGTTTACATCACATTTTGTAGACATAAAAAATTGGGCAAGTGCCTTGAAATCATAAAATTGCAAAATCATAATCAAAATGCTCTAATTCTCATAAAAAAGGATCAAATCAAAATTTAAATGGACATTTATTAAATCAAATTGGTCAAAATTAATAAAATCAAGGGAAAAATCAAATCATGACATTAAATAATTAAATACAAGATTAAAGAGGTGAAAAACACTACATAATTGATTTTAATCAATTAATTGTATAGTTGTTAAATCAAAAATCAAATTGAACCTATTCCCTTACATGGCTAATTTAATTAATTGATGGAATTTAATTAATCCTAATATCTTTCAACAAAATTTGAGCAACCAATGAGAATTGAGAACAAAAGCACATGGATCACTCCAAAATAGGTGAATCTCAATCACACATTTCAACAATTAGTAGATCTGATACTAATTGTTAGGAATAACAGTCCACCAATACAACTGAGAGGGGGGGTGAATCAGTTGTATGATATTTTATTAAACTTTAAACTTTGAATATCAACAATATCAAATCAAATGAATACAATGAATGCCAACACAATACCACAATATTTTCTTTGTCGAGGAAATCATGTTAAAGGTAAAACCCTAGTGGGAATTAATACCCACTAATGATGTATTGAGAGTATAGTATCCTTGTTAGAAGATCTAGCCGTGTTAGGAGCTGATTAAAGCATTACAATACATATTCCTTGTTATAGGATATGCCCTGTTAGGAGTCAAGAAAAAGGGTAGGTTCACTGCCCAAAGAATGTTATGTCCACCTTCAGAACTCACTATTTGCAACAAAAGTATATGTAAGAAATACACAATCTTTAAACTTTTTGATAGCAACTATCTTTGCCTGATCAATTCCAATGAAGTACATAAGTTATCCTCTGCTCTACATCCAACAGACACAAGCTGGCAACCTTCAAAATCTTTGTTTACATCACATTTTGTAGACATAAAAAATTGGGCAAGTGCCTTAAAATCATAAAATTGCAAAATCTTAATCAAAATGCTCTAATTATCATCAAAAAGGATAAAATCAAAATTTAAATGGACATTTATTAAATCAACTTGGACAAAATCAATAAAATCAAAGGAAAAATTAAATCATGACATTAAATAATTAAATACAAGCTTAAAGAGGTGAAAAACACTACATAATTGATTTTAGTCAATTAATTATATAGTTGTTAAATCAAAAATCAAATTGAACCTATTCCTTACATGGCTAATTTAATTAATTGATGGAATTTAATTAATCCTAATATCTTTCAACAAAATTTGATCAACCAATGAGAATTGAGAACAAAAGCACATGGATCACTCCAAAATAGGTGAATCTCAATCACACATTTCAACAATTAGTAGCTTTGATACTAATTGTTAGGAATAACAATCCACCAATACAACTAAGAGGGGGGGTGAATCAGTTGTATGATATATTATTAAACTTTAAACTTTGAATATCAGCAATATCAAATCAAATGAATACAATGAATGCCAACACAATACCACAATATTTTTTTTGTCGAGGAAATCATGTTAAAGGTAAAGCCCCCGTGGGAATTAACACCCACTAATGATGTATTGAGAGTATAGTATCATTGTTAGAAGATCTGATTGTGTTAGGAGCTGATTAAAGCATTACAGTACATATTCCTTGTTATAGGATAGGCCCTGTTAGGAGTCAAGAAAAAGGGAAGGCTCACTGCTCAAAGAAGGTTATGTCCACCTTCAAAACTCACTATTTGCAACAAAAGTATATGTAAGAAATACACAATCTTTAAACTTTTTGATAGCAACTATCTTTGCCTAATCAATTCCAATGAAGTACATAAGTTATCCTTTGCTCTACATCCAACAGACACAAACTCACAACCTTCAAAATCTTTGTTTACATCACATTTTGTAGACATCAAAAATTGGGCAAGTGCCTTAAAATCACAAAATTGCAAAATCTTAATCAAAATGCTCTAATTCTCATAAAAAAAGATCAAATCAAAATTTAAATGGACATTTATTAAATCAAATTGGACAAAATCAATAAAATCAAAGGAAAAATCAAATCATGACATTAAATAATTAAATACAAGCTTAAAGAGGTGAAAAACACTACATAATTGATTTTAATCAATTAATTGTATAGTTGTTAAATGAAATATCAAATTGAACCTATTCCCTTACATGGCTAATTTAATTAATTGATGGAATTTAATTAATCCTAATATCTTTCAACAAAATTTGAGAAACCAATGAGAATTGAGAACAAAAGCACATGGATCACTCCAAAATAGGTGAATCTCAATCACACATTTCAACTTTTAATCTCAACCACTCACTTTTGTCTTTTTGTCTAAACCTTTGAGACAACCATTTAAATTGTCCCCCCATTTAAAAAAATTTCAAAGTTTTTGACCCAACCAAGGATAAATCATGATTAAATAACTCTACCCCCTACCCTTGAGATTTTACTATAAATAATAGTCATTTTGAGAGCATAAATATTAGAGAATTCAAGTGTATAGCATCATTACTATAGGCAATTTATGAGCAATTGAGAGCAATTGAATTGATTCTTGTATCACATTTGAGAGTTTGAGAGCTAGATTAAGTATTGTACTATCATTTTCTCATTCTAGGATTGTCACTAGTAGAGATTAAGATGAGAGATCTACTTACCAAACTTGGATAGAGAACCATGAGATGTCATGGATGTTAATTTCAATTCTTAGTTTAATTTGTATTGTATTTTCATAGAATTGTAGTTGATTATCCTAATTTCATGAAGGTGTTAAACATACACACACAAATGACACCCACCGTGGGGCATTGAGCCTCATTTCTAACATTTTTATCAAATTTTATGTGTTTTTGTCTTCACTTTTCTATGAATTTTGCAAAAAATAGGAGAAATGACACGTATGAAGGATTTAATGATGCCTGTGAGCATTCTGGTGACACTTACAAGTAGTTGAATGATGCCAGTGAGATTTCTTCTATTCTATCTTTTATTCTCTCTGACGCCTGTGAGATAAAGTGTTATGCCTGCAAGCGTAAAGCGATGCCTGTGATCTAAGAACTAACACCTATTAGCTATCCTTTGCTGCCTGTGATGACTTTTACTACGCAATTTACTGTGATATGTCATGCCTAGTATTCTTTAATTGACACTTAGTAGTTGTTATTTGCCACTTTGAATACTTTATTGTATGCAATTTTCAATACTTTTAACGCCTGCTGGTTAAATTGTCATGCTTACTAATTTTTAAAAGTCGCTTGATTCACTGGAAAGTGATGCTTGTGACTCTTAAAGTTATGCCTACTAGTTGTTAAGTGACACGCTTTAGCTGATAAATGACACCTACTATTTTGTGCTTAAATTTTCTATCAGATTGTTAATTTCTATTTTCTTACTCTTTGCCTATGTTTTTCTTGAAAATGAGCAAACACAGGAAGGTACAAAAACCAGAGAGTAGAGTCACACAAGAGAGTAAAGAGATGAGAATATAAAATAAAAGTTTAAAAGAGATACATACTGTTGTGATTTTGGATAGTTTAAAATTTGAAGATCTTTACAAACATTACATTAAAGTGTTAGATGCATACAAAATGAAGTTTCCTACTTTGAGCTAGATTTATTTTCATTAGGGTTTTAGAAATTTCTTTGAAAAATCTAGTCAAGAACACTTAATTGCATTCAAATTTTTTTCTTTTTTGTTTCTTTCACTTTGTATGGTTGTGTTGGACTAATTTATTGAAGGAGGGAGTGGGAACGATCACCACTAGGTGAGTAAGCAAGTAAAAAAGCTAAAAAACCTCATAAAAGCACCTAGCCTTTGCTAGCTACAAAAAGAGGTATTTTTCAAATCAAGCTTACATTTGCTTAAATTGTGGCTATTCATTGAATCTAGCTTAATAGAAAAACCTTACTATTTGTCAAATTGAACAAGCATTAGACATATGCTCTCCATTTTTCAAAGTGGATCAAAAAGCCAAACATGTTAGTTCAATTTGGTAGAAAGGAAGGGAGGAATTAACCAAACATTTCATTTATAAGAATCTCCTTGTCAAGAGGTTGAAAAAGAACAAATTTTATTGAAGTGTTTGTAACAAGGAAACAACAATAGGGATATGCTCTTCACTTTCTAAGTGAACCAAATTCCCAAACTTGTTGGACTAAGTTCAATTTCTTTCTTTTCTATACATGCTAGTTAATCTAGATCTTTAAAGGGCCTACCTTCTGAGATTTTCCTTACGAGGACGGTGAGAGGGAACAACCCAAGTGGGAGACAACTGCTTTAGCCATGGTACTATCCAACCCACTATAAAAAAACACATTCTTCCTTAGTAGAAGAGTGACTAGGTTATGTGCAAGTTTTCTTCACTTCCTCTAGTAGTCCTTTTGGATTGCACCAAATCATGCTTTTATGCATGTGGGAAGCCCACAAGTGGGAAAAAGAGCTTGACATGATTTAGAATGGAGGTGTTCATTAAAACCTTGCTAAATAGTAATCTGCCTTTTTAGAGCCAAACATGTTTAAAAGCCAAATTTGACTCTAGGTAGATTTCTCAGAAGATATTCTTGTGTATACTTGTGAAAAATGATCTAGAACATACACTTTTAGTGTGGTTTTAGGGATATGGTACAAATTTCATGTGGGTGTTGCATTTGTACTTCATTTTCAAGAAAGAATATTCTGTAGACCCGATCTTACAAATTTTAAAATTTGAAATTTACAACCTGGTCTGTAAAGTGCCGCCTACACATAGAGAAAAACTGTGTATACACAGTAAAGTCATGCCTGTGACTATTCAGGAAATGCCTATCAATAAAGAAGTCATGCCTGTGATATTCTAAGAAATGCTTGGAAAAGATTAAGAAACACTTGTCAATAGAGAAAAGCCGATTGCTGACCTAGAGTGCCGCTTAAGAATATTCCAGTAACCGCGTATCAGTTGTTAAGTCATGCCTACACACTTGCAAGTGACGCACATAAACAAAAAAAGACAAATAATGAGCATTTCTCGAGGGTTTCAAAAAATTTTGGTTTCATATTCAAATACCCTTTTGGCTATTTTATTTGTTCCAGTATCCTGCCTAGTCAAAAATCTTGGTTTTGAGCAATTTTGAAAATTTTATAAGGATTTGGCCATAAGAAAGTAAGATAAAACCTATTTTCAAGAGCTTGTATGCTCATGCTGGCTTTCACTCAATCATATTATGTAAAGAAAACCTTGCAAGCATACGAAACTTATCTAAGGCAAGAACTTCCTTTCCCAAGTGATACTTTTACCTCCCCAAGAATAACACAAGAACCCGTTCAAGAAGTGGAAACCAACATGATTTATTCCAATATTTCAGTTTAGATCAAATGGACAAAGGTAATTAGGGTAATAGCAACAATGGAGGAATAGATCCAAACAATCCGGGGTCAAACAACAATAATGGAGGAATAGACCCTAACAATCAAGGGCTATATAACACTAACAATGGGGGTAGTGGCAAACCAACAACTAACGATGCTACCGATGAGAAGGTTAATGAAGCCATACAAAGCCCATACTTCATGAAGCTTATGGAGAAAGCTTTAGAAAGAGACAAGGAGAAATATTTTCTAGACCTAGCCCAAAAGGGTCTTAAAATTCCTCATGACTGTGACGTCAATCAACTTAAGAAAGAAAAAGTTGTTGATAACCTGATTGACATCATGAATAAGCAATTTAAGTTATTTCAAATGCAATTGGACACAATAAAGCAAAGCAGGGCTCCAAAACCCTTTTCAATAGAAGCATTGTGTCCATTTCCATTTGACAAGAGTTTAGTTATGATACCATTCCCTAGCAACATTGTCTTTCCTAAGTATGATAAATACGAAGGAGGATTTGATCCTCAAGATCATTTAAGGGAATTTTGTGCATTGAGCTTGGAGTTCATGCATGATACTATGTATTTAATGAGGTTATCCCCTAGAAGTTTGGGAGGCATAGCCATGGAATGGTTTTCAAAATTACCTTCAAGCATCAGAACTTTTGAAGAGTTGGCTTCTAAATTTGTAACACACTATTCGTACAATATCAAACAGGAAGCTAGAATGATTACCTTATGCAACACCAAGAAAAAAGAGGGAGAAAGATTCTTGCTTTTCTTACAAAGATGGAGGACAGTATTTGCTAGATACCCTCAAAGTGTACCAAAAAAGAAAAAGATGGATATATTTATAAAAAGCTTGAGTAATGAAATGAATTATCGGTTAAGGATGCAATGTCCCAAGACCTTCCAAGATCTTATTGAAAATGGCGTGACTACGAAGGAAGTATTGGTTAAAAGTGGAGAACTAAAGTTGTACAAAGATAATAAGAATGGCAGAAACAACAATACTTCCAACAACAATAACAATAAGAATTTTTCTAATAATCATAACTAGTTTGGGTTGAGAAATAACAATAAAGGTGTGGTCAATGATAGGGTTGTTGACTCTAATAATTTGAAAGTCACTCCTTTCACTCTCACAAGAACACCTACTCAAGTGAATAATACTAATCAAGTTTCCAAAGGGCCTTTTAACAACAACACCAATAATAACAACTTTGGGAATAATCAAGGGGCCAACAAGTCCAAGCAATTCTTTGCACCATCTCCCAAGAGGACATTCACACCTTTGGGTGAACCTTTTGAGAATGCATTGAGAACTCTCATTGAAAATAAAATTATTGATCTACCTATACCTCAATCGTATGAACCACAAAATAAGCCCAACTGGTGGAGTGAGTTTAGTCATTGTGAGTACCACCGAAATAGAGGACATACCACCAATGATTGCTTGCAATTGAAAAATGTAGTACAAGACTTGATTGATAATGGTGTGATTAAGATAGAAGGACCTCCAAACAATAAAGATCATGTTGCATTTAAGAAACCTTTCTATAATCATGAGAAAGGTGAGTCTTCTACTTCAAATAAGCAAAGCAGCAATAATGTTAATTTTTCTCATCACTATGACAACACCATCAATGAAGTCTCCAAGCATGAGTATAATGTCAATGTTGTTGTAATCAAGGAACAACCTAAAGAAGAAACATCTTACGCCATTACTAGGGGGTAGACTTCAAGGATTACCCTACAAGGGGCTGATCCTAAACCTATTGGTCCTACACAATCAAGCACTATGATTAAACAACCATCTACAATAATAAAGTCATATAACTTGGTGGACCAATTGAAAAAGACTCCAGCTCAAATCTCTATCTTGGAGCTATTAAAATTATCTCCAAATCATAGGGAGATCTTGGAACAAGCCTTATTGGGGACTAATGTTCCTATTAATTTGGAGGAAGAGAAGTTTCAAAACATGGTGGGACACCTCACAGCACCACATTGCCTTTCATTTTCAGATCAAGATGATATGTCCATCACTCATCCTCAAAATTTTCCATTGCATATAGAAGTCCTCATTAAAAGACATAGGGTTAAGAGAGTTCTTATAGATGGTGGAGCTGGTCTGAATATTTACACATTAAACCTTATCAAGTCTCTAGGTCTATCCAAATCTTCTATTGATCCTAAAAAGAAAATTACCATAAAGGATTATGATGAGGAGGAGAGATCTTCCAAAGGCATGATCGTATTACCTATTCAAGTTGGACCCATAAAAAAGGACACCATATGCCAAGTTTTAGATATGAAATTAAACTATAATATCTTATTGGGGAGGCCATGGATACACGAGATGCAAGTGGTCCCTTCTACCTATCACCAATGTATCAAATTTCCATACATGGGAGAAGAAATCATGATTGGAGGGGATTCAAATCCATTTCAATATTGCAACACATTAAAGCCTCTCCATGAATTATTTATTCCACATAATAGTGAAGGGATTGTGCCAAATATAACCATTGAAGCAACTAAAGGGGATGATCCCAAGCTAACATCAAATTTTACTTCTACTTCCCACCCTATTCAAACCAACTCAACTACATCAACTAAAGGAAAGGAAAAAGTGAGTTATGAGGGTCCAAGTTCAAAGGAGAATTTAGGAAAAACATCCACACCAGAAGTGGAACTTACTAAACCTACCAAAGAGGAAAAAGACAAAGCCAAATAGGACCAATACAAACATATGAGTGAGATGATGCACACATTTGAAAAACAATGTATAATTGGTTCCAAAGGAGTAGGAGAATATTCTATTTCCCTATGTGACTTACCTACTTCTCCAAAAACACATTGTAAACCATCCAAGGAACATCTTCCTCATAAATATTACTATCATTTTATAAGAGAGAGTGATAAATCAACATTTGAAAAAGAAGATGATGAGGTTCTAGAATGGCTCTACAAAGAGGAGAGTGATACCTCAAACAATCGCATAGAAAGAGTTCAACACGTCAATATTTAAACTAACCAATATGGAAAAGGGTTTGCAATTATGCAAAAAATGGGATATAAGGGAAGAGGACCCTTAGGTACAAGAAATAGAGGTTTGTTGGAACCTATTGAACCTTCTTGGAGGTTGAAAGAAGAAAAATTAGGGGTAGGTTACCAATACAAAGGAAAAATTTCTAGCCCCATGCATGATGGTTATGAACAAATAAACATGGTAGAATCTGATGTTGATAGCGATGATTCAAGAGAATATGAGTTGGATTTTTTATTCGAACATATTCAAGCTAATGAAGATCCAGAGATACTTCCCATAGGGCAAGTGAACATAAGTCAACCATGGATAGGTGAACCTTGGGTACCTTTGTGGGCAAGTGATTCGAATGTTAATTATAACCCACATGTGTTCTTTCTCGTAGAAGTCTTAGAGGACTCAAGTGAAGGGGACTTTGATCCTTCTTCCATGGATCATCTTGAGAAAGCTCATGTTATTGACCTTAACGATACAATGTATGAACCATCTAATGAGGTCATGTCCTTGATCCTAGCCAATGACAACTTGCCAAGTGGATCTTTACCCTTAATGCATCCCAAACTTATTTATTGGGACCTAACTGAGCCAAGTGACTTACTCTACTTTTCAAATGACCAGGCGTTGAACCAATACCTAAATGTAGTTGAGACCTCTTTCACCAAAGATTTTAATCCTAACATGATGAGAAAGGCAGGAGTCCAACCTCTTAATCCAAAAGAAAAAATGAAAAAAATAAATAAATGAAAAGTTCTAGTGGTGAAAACCACCATGTGGCAGCACTAGAACCAAAAAAAGTAAAGATAAAGGATGTTTCCTATGGTGAAAACCCAACTGTGGCACCTAAGGAAGAGAGGTGGGATACCCTACCTAAACATGAAGAAGAAAGATCACTGATTCTCATAGAGCCGATAGAAAAAGTCAATACTGGAATAGAATTGGAGCCTAAATTCATACATCTAGCAGCTTCACTTACACCTTTAGAGAGGAAGGACTTCATTGAATTTTTCCAAGAAAAGAAAGTGAACTTTACATGGTCTTATGCTGACATGCTAGGACTAGATCCTGACTTCATCATGCATCAATTGAATGTTAAACCAGGGGTAAAACTAGTCAAGAAAAAATTGAGAAAAATGCATCCCCATATAGCTCTTCTAGTGAAAGAAGAATTGGAGAAATTGTTGAAGGTGGGATTCATAAGAGCAATTGATTATGTGGAATGGATATCCAATATTGTACCTATTACCAAGCATGAAAAATCCATTCATGTATGCATGGACTTCAGAGACCTCAATCTTGCATGTCCCAAAGATGACTTCCCACTTCCAAGCATAGATGCAATAGTTGACTTAACAGCGGGTCACTCCATGTTTTCATTGATGGATGGTTTTAGTGGATACAACCAGATTAAGATTACACCTAAAGATCAAGAGAAGACATCCTTTGCATGTCCTTGGGGTACTTTTTATTGGAACGTAATGCCCTTCGGCCTCAAAAATGCCGGTGCCACGTACCAAAGGGCAATGACCACTATTTTCCATGATATGATGCACACCTTTCTAGAGGATTATGTGGATGACATATTGGAAAAGTCACATAAAAGAGAGGATCACCTAAAAATTCTAGAAAAGATATTTACCTGATTGGAACAATTCAAAATAAGGCTTAATCTAAAAAAATGTGCCTTTGGTGTTTAATCTGACAAATTACTAGGCTGCATAGTTTTAGCAAAAGGTATTGAGGTGGATCCCAAAAAGGTTCAAGAAATAATGGACACGGAGATCCCTAAAAACATCAGCCAAATGAGGTCTCTTCGAGGGAAACTTCAATCAATAAGGAGATTCATTTCTCAACTAGTGGAAAAATGTCATTCATTCATGAGATTGCTACACAAAGACACCATTTTCATATGGGATAAAGAATGTGACAAGGCCTTCACTTTGCTAAAGAACTACTTAATTAATCCACCCATTCTCATGCCACCTATCAAAGGAAAGCCATTTCTCTTGTACATATCAGCAACCAAAAGGTCTTTAGGAGTTATTTTGGTGCAAGAAGATGATTAAGGAAAAGAAAGAGCTATCTACTATTTGAGTAGAACATTGATCAAGTATGAACTAAACTACACATTCATGGAAAGAGCATGCCTAACTATTATCTTTTCTTCTCAAAATTTGAGACACTACATGTTGATGCACAAGGTGAAACTCATTGGAAAGATTCATCCTCTAAAATACTTGCTTAGCAAAACTTTCTTAATGGGTAGAATAGAAAAATGGGTCATGATATTAAGTGAGCTCAACATTGAATACATGGATAGGAAGTCCATTAAAGGACAAGTGGTAGCAGATCACTTAGCTAAAAATCCATTAGTTTCTACACATCCTATTCAAGTGGAGTTTCCTGATTCAACAATTGTCAACATAGAATCCAAGACATGGAAGTTGTACTTTGACAGATTGTACACACAAGGAGGTTCCAAAGCCAGCATATTATTGATTAATCCTCAAGGGTATACTATTCCCAAATCATACAAGATGTTATTCCCATGTACCAACAACATAGCTGAATATGAAGCTTTAGTCATTGGTATTAAGGTGGCTTTAGAATAGAACATCACCGAGCTACAAGTGTATGGTGACTCTCAATTAATAATCAATCAAATCAATGATGAGTACAATATGAAGGATGAAAAGCTACTACCTTATAAGACTATGATTGATGCTTGAAAAAATTACTTTGTATTGATAACTTTTGAGCAAATTCCAAGAGAGAAGAATAGAGCTGCTGATGCAATGGCTACCTTGGCTTCATTGCTTCAAAAATCTGATCAGAATGAAAGGTACAAATTCTTGGTGGAAGAGTTGGCAAAACTGGCATTTGACCTTCCTAATACCCAAATTGTTTCCCTACTCAATGGACATGAATCACCTTTGTACAACCCTATCTACACATACCTCAAAGACCAAGTATTACCCTTGAACCAATCTTGAGCCCAAAAATGACACTTTATAAGACAATCAGCTCGCTATGTTATCCTTTATGACACATTGTATCATAAGGGTCTCGATGGAACTTTACTTAGATGTCTAGAGGAAGAAGAGTCTAAGGTAGCTTTACGTGAGGTTCACAAGGGCATTTATGGGTCGCACTCAAGCAGTTTAAACTTAGCTAAGATAATCTTTCGCATGGGGTATTTTTAGAAAACTTTAGAGAAAGATGCTTGTCACTTTGTTAAGATATGCACCAAATGTCAATATCATGGTGATATGATACATGTAGCAACACAAGAATTACATCCATTTGTTACACCATGGCCATTTTATCAATGGGGATTCGACTTGATTGGCGTGATCTATCCACCTTCTTCCAACGGGCACAAATACATCATCACAACTATATAATACTTCACTAAATGGGTAGAGGCCATTCCTTTGATCACCGCCATGGGAAAACATATTTCCATGTTCATACTTAATCACATTATTTGCAAATATGGTATTCCTCATGCCATAATCACTAACAATGGAAAAAAATTCAAGAACAAAGATGTGGATGAACTTTGTGATACTTTCCATATTACTCATCACTCTTCTTCCATTTATTATCCACAAGGAAATAGACAAGCCAAAGCTACAAATAAGAATATCCTTAAAATCTTGAAGAGATCGGTGAACAAATCAGGAAGAGATTGTCATGTACAAATCAACTTGGATTTATGGGCTTATAGAACTAGCATCTAGACACCTACAGGAGCTACACCATATTCATTGGTTTATGGAGCCAAAGCTGTTCTACCTTTGGAGATTGAAATCCAATTCCTACGAGTATCATTGCAAGGATTAATAACGGATGAGGATTATAGAGTTGCCCAACTTCAACAATTAGAACTGTTAGAAGAACATCAAGCACAAGCCTATGAACACTTGAAAGTTTATCAAAATAGGATTTCAAGGAATTATAACAAGCATATCAAACCAAGAGTCTTTCAAGTAGGTGATTTAGTGCTAAGAGAAAACCCTAAAAATTAGGTAGAAGGGGAAAAGAAGGGTAAATGGGAAGAAAATTGACTTGGTCCTATTGTTATTGTTTCTTTATTTGGAACAAGGACTTATAAATTAGCCAATTGTGATGGGGAATAATTACAAGATCCCATTAATAGCATCCATTTAAAATGGTTTCATACCTAATTAGATGAAAGAGTATTAGAAGAAAGAGTATCAGACAAGTGTATTCGATGACTCAAGCATCACTTTTGTACATGAGAAAATTAGAAGAAAAAAAAAAGAAAGAAAGAAAAAAAGAAAAAAAGAAAAAGTTCCTTGGTGAAAACCTAGCAATAGGTGCCTTGGTAGAAAAAATAGAGAAAAAGGGAAAAAGAGCAATAAACCCAAAAAGTGAAAACTTGGCAATCAAGCGCCTTTTATTTTTCCTTAAGTCTTTCTTAGTTGCATGTGTACATATTGCATTTCCATAATCTCACTTGTAAACCTTCATTGCATCCATCATTTGTGCATAGTCATAATAAAACCTTTCAACTACATTGTTGCATTTCTTATTGCCCTAAGGTTGACACACGATCACATTTATCACTTGGGGGCAGGAAAGGATCAGATTTTTGGTACAAACAGATTCAATAGTGCTATAGTTGGTCACATTAGAGAGACTTATCAGAGCTTCAGAAGAGAGATTTTTTTGTTGAACCTTTGATGGATATCATTGTTCACAACCAAGTTTTTTGATCCTACAACTTGATCCTGGAACCTCATTGACTTTATTATTCAAGATTAAAAATTGACAACACTTAAAAGATTAGAATGTTTGGAAATTCTTATTGAAAATATTGATACATTGCAAAACACTTGAAGCTTTTTTGTTGATCTTTATTGAATTGACTTTTATCATGTCTTTTTAGCTAATCGATGATGTTTCGACTAGATTGGAAATGATGGAGACATGATATTTTTCTCACATTTGAGTGACTATCTTGAGGAAGATCCAACAACTTATGTGAATTCGTCTAATGACATGGTCATCAAAGAACCATCGAGGACCATCATATAAGATGGAGGATTGACCTTTTCTTTTTTACTTAAATGGATACCTTGGCTATTTAGATCTTCCATATCTTAATACCAAAATTCACTTGCAACATTGAATTCGTTGAAACCGGTATTCATACTCCCATAGTTGGTCATTCAACTAGTGAGGGTTGTACTAGTTTCCTAAGAGGTTACCAAAAGTGATATAAAAGCAGTATTCATATCATCATGATGTGGCCAGTGATGGTTTTACTTGCTTTCCGGTTCCACAATGCTCAATGATGAAAATATTTCTCTATGGCATTTCTTTGCTAAAAGTTGGTGACAATTTACTTGCGTTGCATTGCATTTTCATGTTAGATTAAATGCATGTTTGTAGTTATTTTTCCAAGGGAAAAGGGGTTTTAGTTTATTATCTTGATCAAAACATTAAAAAGAGAATGGGTGCTCAATTAAAAATAACATCTCATCCTTGGTTCAAATCAATAATGTGAGATTATCTTTTGCATTCATTCATAGCATTACTCATTAATCATTATCCTTATATCAAAAAAGAAAAAGAAAAAGATTCATTACTCATACATCATTTGCATACATTTAGTTATGCATAACACATAAAGAATTGCATACATTAAAAAATAAAAAACATAGGTGCATACATTCATATCCGTATTTCCACAATAAAGCATTTTGCATCCACACATTGAAAATAAAAAAAAAAAACATATCAAAATTGCATTATCATTTTCATTCATCTATCTATATCATATATAAGATAAATTGCATCCATAACATAAAGTAAATGCATCATAAACATCATATAGCTACATATAAAGATGATCTCACATAACCACATCAAGAGAATCAAGGAAAGTATATCATCCTATAAATGTTCATAACATCAAATGATCCATCAAATCTTCATAGCAAGATAGAATGTCATCAACAAAGTGGTACATCAAGTTCTAAGCAATAAAAACATCAACATGATACAAGTCATCAATAAGCAGATCCATAATTGAGACATCAAGATCCTGTTGGGCCACCTGCTCCATCCCCAACACCTAATCCATTTGGACCCCTGTCTCCTGGTCTATCCTAAGTAGGAGGATTTTGACTAGTGCTAGCAATACTAGGTCTCTTAGCCATCATGGTCATAAACTATTGCATCATCATAGCCACCTGATCTAGTTGACTCACAATAGCTGATAAACTTGTCTACAAGGTCCTCACATCCTGTGTCAGTGTGTCAATACTAGGTGAAGCCTGAGATGTCTGACCCATGTCCTAAGACTAAGGTATCTATGGAGGCACCTACTGTGCTAAAATCTATCTCTGCTAATCCACTGAAGCTTGATGTAACTGAACCAAAGGATCCTATCCACCAGGAACCTATGTAGCAGCCCCTATATGCACTTGTCTCCTAACTCTTTGTTGTCCATGCACTGCTATAGCTCTAGGTCAAACAAACCTAGGTCCCTGATCCATCTGAGCCTATTTTCCAGCCCTATCCCTGACATGTCCACCTCGCACCCATGTCCCAACTCATCCTCTAGCCATGATCTGAGGAGCCATCTATCCTCTAGGAGCTCATCATTGTCAGCATCATCTAGGTCTGCCACCATCATCACCATCATCCCCATCATCATCATCACCATCATCCTCTGATCAGTCATCTCTACTCGGGATCAGCTCTGTAGGATATGTAAATCTCAAAAACTTGTTCTAAGCCCACCACTCTCTATACTCTACAGACATACCAGCATCTACAACATGCACTAACATATCCCATCTAACAAAGGTCATCCTAGAAATCTGATCACAAGCAAACTAAAAATCAATCTGAGCCACCCACATAGATCGCTCTACCTGAACGTGAGCATACAGTGCCATACCCTGCGACATATCCTAATATCTGTCATACTATCGAGAAACCCAACTGAAGAAAAATCTCTCAATCACAAGAGTAGATCTACCAATCATCCAACATAGAGAAAACATATACAAGAGCTTGTCATCATCCTCCCTCCAACCTTCACAGCCAAGATATGGTCTCCAAACAACTTGATCTATATCATCAATAGTACAGTGCCATAAATCAAGTTTACCCAGATGATGCTGGACAACCATGGTGCTATATAAGATTGCATAAGGAAAACCTCGACACATGATGCAATCTGACAATGGTCTCATAATGGGAAGATGCTCCCATACCCACAATTGAAGAATCACAGCACCTGCTGACAAGGAAGCACTAGATCTGTAAACCACTTCATGTAAATCATGGTATAACTAGGCAAGCATGCAAGAACCCCAATCAAAATGTCGAGGTTGCATAAGAAAATCCTCTAGAATCTGACCCCATCCAATAGAGAAACCATGACCTCGCTGGTCGAGAAGCAGTAATCCACCAATCAAAGCACCTATAACTACTAGCAATGTGGGAAATGAAGAAAACTGCACCCATGTGATAGTATCATCATCAATGGTGTTATCTCCAAACACCCACCTACAAATTGTGTTGTCATATACTGAATCATAATAAACCATCTCCCCCCAGGTTGGAATGCAAAGCAATCTGTACACATCCTCTGGATCGATGGTCATCTCCCCAAAAGGTAAATGAAAGGTATTGTGGTAAGAGTGCCAATGCTCTACCATAGCTGTCAATAGAGCATGGTTTAGCTGGAACCATGGGATATCAAGAAGAAAACTCAAGGCACACATCTTAATGATGTGGAACTCTAGTGGGGTCAACTCCTGACCAAGGTCTAGAATCCAGGAAGTAATGGTCTGTATGTAAAGCTTATGGAAATGTGCTTGTTTTGCAAATCAAGGGATTCATATCAGTATTCTATATCAGTGGATCATTTTAAGTTAATCAATCCTATCAGAATAAAAGTATCAATCCTATCAAACCTAGTACCATTTGTTCGTGTCTCTATGTCTTGAGAGTGAATTATCAGTTATCTACCTATCAGTATCCTACTATCATTTTTTCTATCCTATCAGATTGACAAATCAAACATTCATTGGTACCATTATCCTAATATCCTAATCACTTGTTCGCTTAACTAAACAGACCTATCTATCTTGGAAATTCAATCGATCATCCAGAGACATCAACTTTTATCAGAAAATCAAGTTTGAGCATTACAAAATTTTCAAATTTTCAAAAAATCCTATAGGCGTCATTTGCCTATGCGGAGGCAACATTTTACCTTAGGTGGTGAAGAAAAGTTCATACGTGACACTTTATTGCTCTAGGCAGCATTTTAACATTCCTAGGCATCATTTAAAACCTAGGGTTTTTCAGGGAGTTTTTCATTTATAATTTGGCCCTACAACCCTAGCCCAAGCAACATTTAAAAATGTTTAGGTGGCATTACAAACTATCTTAAGCAGCATTAAACTACGTGAAGGTGTTGTTAAAATGCGTGGATGTGTCACTTCACAAGCCTAGGCTTCATTTAATATATTCTACGTGGCATTTGGCCAATTAACATCTAAAAATCTTAAATTTAATGCAATAAATGCTAAAAAAGTTGCAATAAATGCACTAGAGGGTTCAAATCACTCACAGGAGGTCCATAATACAAAGGTCTCTGATATCAGCGACACCTCTCGAACCGATGCTCTCAAATAGGCACAACCATCGTGATTAGCTATCTCAGGATCATAGCAAAAATCTCAATAATGAAAATAAAAATGAATAGTAAATTTTGGTTTTTCAACCTATTTATGCTAATTTGACCTAAATTTGAGGTGATTTTTTGACTTTTGACCTATATTAGCATATCAATCAAACCAAAGCAATTTTTTGGAACATAGCATATCATCAATGTTTTTAAGAAATGAAAACATATTGGATCAATAATAAAACAATATCATCAAGATTTTTCAAATCAAGCAATCAATATGTTTCATTTCTGAGGGGGCATCATAAGAGTATCAAATTGGCATCAAACATTATCAAATTTGGGGCATTAAAATTTCAAACTATTATCAGTAAGGCATATCAGTGAGGCAGATCAATGTTGTATCATTTATCAAATCAGAGTTGTGTATCAAATGAATCAAATCAGAATCAGTGACTAGGACATAAAAATTTCTTTGAATCAATGAGCTTTGCACATCAGTTCAAAGAGGGGCATTTGTAGACATAAAAAATTGGGCAAGTTCCTTAAAATCATAAAATTGCAAAATCTTAATCAAAATGCTCTAATTCTCATAAAAAGGGATCAAATCAAAATTTAAATGGACATTTATTAAATCAAATTGGACAAAATCAATAAAATCAAAGGAAAAATCAAATCATGACATTAAATAATTAAATACAAGCTTAAAGAGGTGAAAAACACTACATAATTGATTTTAATCAATTAATTGTATAGTTGTTAAGTCAATTTGAACCTATTCCCTTACATGGCTAATTTAATTAATTGATGGAATTTAATTAATCCTAATATCTTTCAACAAAATTTGAGAAACCAATGAGAATTGAGAACAAAAGCACATGGATCACTCCAAAATAGGTGAATCTCAATCACACATTTCAACTTTTAATCTCAACCACTCACTTTTGTCTTTTTGTCTAAACCTTTGAGACAACCATTTAAATTGTCCTCCCATTTAAAAACATTTCAAATTTTTTGACTCAACCAAGGATAAATCATGATTAAATAACTCTACCCCCTACCCTTTGGATTTTACTATAAATAAGAGTTATTTTGAGAGCATAAATATTAGAGAATTCAAGTGCATAACATCATTACTATAGGCAATTTATGAGCAATTGAGAGCATTTGAATTGATTCTTGTATCACATTTGAGAGTTTGAGAGCTAGATTAAGCATTGTACTATCATTTTCTCATTCTAGGATTGTCACTAGTAGATATTAAGCTGAGAGCTCTACTTACCAAACTTGGATAGAGAACCATGAGATGTCATGGATGTTAATTTCAATTCTTAGCTTAAATTTGTATTGTATTTACATAGAAGTTTAGTTGATTATCCTAATTTCATGAAGGTGTTAAACATACACACACACACATTTATTCTCCCATATATTTCCAAAAGAAAAGATCTTATATATATACCCTATTACAAAATAAATGATTAGGTCAGCCAGTTAGGCTTTCCTAATATATAAATAATTACATAACTCCTTGCTAAGATACACATAATTTCTAAAACAAGTATGCAACAATTCCAATTCAATAATTAAGGACCAACATCCATAATTCATGCTTGCCATCCATGATACATGCTACAACTCTGAAGTTGGTTTCCAAATAGGTCTTCTCCTAAACACATGCCACAACTGATGTCATCCTTCTTTTCATACCTTGCTAAGACCAGTGAACTATCTTTAGTACACTATCTGTCATCCCTTAAGCTCACATATACTGAATCCTCATCTCCTGTAAGATATACCAAAAAATCAAAGACTTACTCTGTCAACTTCCATTGTCACAGTCCAGTAACTATTCTTCACTAAATCTTCTATAACTTAGCCAATATGCAATATTATATCATGCAATCTTAGATATAAGATTAAAACACCTTCCTATATACACAACTGACTTCACACATTCTAGAACATTTGTATAGTATCCGTACACTATAATAACTAGCATATTCTCCTTATAGAAATATATGTTGACATTAGTGACAAAACACGAATGACAACAATAGTAATTCCAACATCACTCAATGTACTGATTAATTATATTAAATGTATCCAACAAACTCCCCAATGCATTAGCAATATCGAACAACCAATATATATATATATATATATATATATATATATATATATATATATATATATATATATATATATATATATATATATATATATATATATATATATATATATATATATATAATGAGATAAAAATGTCAATGTCAAACTAAATGATGAAAAAGAGTATCAATGTCAAAACTAAAGGTGCAATTTGCTATCAATTCTACTTGCCAATCCTAGTTAGGATTTTTATCATCAAGGACAACAAAGACTCAGGAATCAACAAACTCCCCCTTTGTCCTTGGTGACAAGAATAGTAACACTCTCATTCTTCTCACCCTTTTTTGTAAATGAGGGAAAATGAATGAGCATGAATGCATAGAAATTGAATAGAAGATCCCATATAAATGAAAACCATCCTTCTAAAACCAAGAGTATTATGCTTACATAACCCAAAATGTTGATTGATAAGTACAACAAGAACCAAACCTACTTCGTATAACATAAAAGATAATGACCTTCAAGAGAACCCAAATTAGATTAGCACAACCAAAATGGATATAGGGATGATAATAAAAAACTCAAGTCCTTTAGAAGTTGTATATCTAAAGGATCTCTTTCTTATTATGTTGTACTTTTCCTTTATTATAACTGATTGATTGATTAATGCCTAAAGCTAGTTGTTTGATTAAATCCAATGCAAATAAAGTAGAAGCACATGTAATAATCAAGCATATGACAAGTCCTATATCTAGTATCTCAAAATAAGTAATTTGAAATAACAACAAGGAAATTGGATTCACCTTGAGGGCTAGTAGAGGTCACAAGTTCATATCTGAAAATGAGCTAGCACATTGTAACAAAAATTGAAACTATGTTGGATATAGAACTTGCAAAATAAAATTTGCTAAATGTGAAAATCTAGGAGCTCTAAAAATAGGTTAACTTGGAGGTACATGTTGAATTGGAGGTACGGGTCATACTTGGGTACAGGTTGAGGTCGACTAGTATGTACACTACTCAAAATTCCAAGATCAAAAGCTCCAACGGGAACTGTAACCTTAGATTCATTGAATCTAATCCTGAAAACCTACAAATCTACTCCTACACAAGAAAAGTAAAAATTTTTTGGGGGAAGGGGCTTGCCTTGGTTAATGCACCATTTAGGAACTAACCTTAATTTAAATAAAATCATGTAAAAGAAAGACAAATGTAAATATTCACCTCAATTGTCAAATATTTATGGATGGATTCGAATCTGCTACCCAAAAAGATGTATGAATTCTTGTGTGTATGTTGATGTAGAATGTAGGATGTATTCACAAATGTAATAGATTTAAAAGTGCCAAATCATAGAACATGGATGTAAGTATGCTTAAATGCTTGAATGGTAGAATTCTTATGCAATGTTGATGAATATAGATCTACTCCATTGATGGCCAAATCCACTATCTCCTTGAAGAAAAAGCTAGATCTATGGAAGAAAATAGTTGCTTGATTGGATGGAATGAATGCCTTCAATGAATATGTTTAGGGGGAAAATGGGTGCTAATGAATTTAACAATATAAACTATGTGAGATGAATTCATTAACAAACCACTTCCACACTAACATTCAAAATACAAGAGAAAGAGGGCCTTCCAAACATAACTCTAAATATAACTTGAGTTAGATTACCAAAACCCAAGGATATAAAGGGATGCAAATGATAAACCCAAATTATATTAAGGAAATACACAAGTCCTCTTTTATGCAATGTAGGATTTGATTAGGAATGTGTAAATGTAAAAGTGCAATTAAAATAATTGATTTAATGAGGAAAATAACATAGATCTAGATGACAAATGTAAGCAATCAACCTAATTAAGATGCAAAAATAGGTCTAGATTAAGAAATGAAATGAATGATAAAGTACTCACCTTGAAATGTGTAGAGGAATGTGCCTTTTTTCTCAGGAAAATATAGATCTGAACCTATGATAGAACTTCAAACTACGGATTCACGATCACAACATAAAACCCTAAAAATGTTATTTTTCCTAGACCTCCAAGAACAGGTCGACCAAGTTATCATGATTTGGAACAGGTTGACTAGGTTACTGTGTTCCCAAGATACCATAGAAAATTTGACCCAAATTCTTCAGAAATGTCTCGACAATTAGTTTCCAGATCTGTGGTTGTAATTCTGATATCCTATTCCCACACATAGAAAAGCTTATTTTTGAGTTTGGGTATATGACGGATTGCCTTGGTCAAGCCCTAGATTAAGGAATAAACTTTGAAATTGAAATTTAAATGTAATGATAAAGGAAATTATAACATGTAGTATGATTGAATATATCAAATGAAAGATACAATTACCTTTGAAGATGTCATTGAATTTGAGATGTGATCAAATATACTAATGTAATAGCCTTGACTCAAAGAAACCAAAAGGAAATCAAATAAGTCAAAAAATCATGTATAGGAATGTATGTGACATGCCATGATGAAGGATGTAAGAAACTAAATGATTTGGAATGATGGATCTCCTCCTTAGAAGACAAACTCCACTACCATCTTGAAGGAAGAAGTTTGATGCAAGAAGGAAATGCTTGAATTTGATGAATGCTTGAAGATGCTTGCTTAAAATCTCATGATCGTGTGTATGCTTTCTCTTGATTTATTATACAATGATGATGTAGTTTGATCATGATTAGAATTGGATGAAAATTAAATTCTCAATCCTCCTTATATACCCATTTTAGGGATCAAAAACAAAGAAGGCTGACCCAGGAGGAAAATAAATCAATCAAAAAACCTGAGGCACATAGGACCCCACAATCAAAATCCCTTGGGGAAGAGGTTGAACTGGCTGACCTCTTCTAGGAATAGGTCAAATTGGTTGACCTATTCCTAAGGGGGAGCCCAGAAAGGGGTCCTAGAGGCCTCAGAGAAAGTGCATAAAGAATTGGGAGAAAATGAAGCTGCCATAAGATATGGCTAGAAAAGTGATAAAATAGCACCTAAAGGACCATGCTATAATATGAGATATTATCTATAAATGAGGGAAGGGATAGGAAGAATAAAGAGAGACCAAAACTATACTAAGGAGGGCTAAAAGGTCTCAAAATGAAAGTGTGTCCATTTTAAGATGGTACTTAATCCTTGCTTGCTTTGATTGAACTCCTTAAATACACCTTAAACTTGATAGCTTGCTTGCAAATGAAAGTATGAACTACTTTAGGCATGGGTGGATTAAATATAAAACTCATGGATTTATTTTAATGATGGATGAAAAAATAAAGTGAGTATGCCTCCTTTAATACTGATTTCAGGGATCAAAATCAAAAGGGTCAACTACATTGGGTAATAAAATATGAAAAACCCTAAAATGGGCCCAAGTTTTCATGAAAAAATGCATTAGGTAGAGGTCAAACTCAACCTGTACCCAACGTATAGGATGAATTTGAACTATACCCTAGGAGGCACAATATAAAGAAAATGCTCCAGGATCTAAAGGGTGCAAAAGAAACATACAAAAATATAAATAAAGCAAGGAAAAAATAAAAAAATTAAGCATACATGCATCCATGTTGTAGGAGATCACTAAAATGGGTCCTAAAAAAGGTCTTAGAGCTTCCATATTAACAAGTTCTAACTTTTAAGATGATACATTTAGCCCCCATGTTAGCATGAGTATGAACTAAACTCATACTCATGGTAAAGTAGATCAAAAGCATGAGATGATCTTATCAAAGCTAAGGAGACAAGGAAACATCAATCTCCCAATAGACTCGAGTCCTCATCAAATCCAAAACTAAGAAAAGAGAGATATCACTAAACAAAAAGAAAAAAAAGTGTGATTTCCTATGCTAATAAGAATATTTTTCTTATCGTGAATAACATAAAAAGGAATGTTGCAAAATATGGCATTGATAATCTAGTGGCTTTGTGTGCAATGGTATTCAACCCATCAATGATTCACCCATAAGGATTGTGTCTCCAAAGGGGAATCTGAAAAAAAATGATCTATGTCCTTTGTGTATTCTTAGGGGATAAAAAGGTTCAAATTCAAGGATATGGCATTATGGATTTGTGTTTCCATAAGGGATCCAAATGTATAAGATCATAAAACATAGTGTGTGTGTAAAAAATGTGAGTAAAGTGTATGCCCCCACATTAAAGCAATTACAAATGTCTTAAAAGGAAAAATGGATTTATTAGAGTGTACATGCATCCAAAAAATATGTTTGTACTATGAAATGCCCCCAATAAAGGACATATCAAGGGAAATGAGCACATGACAAAAAGAGAGCACACGAGGGATCTACCAACTCTAGGGTCAGTAAGATCATATGATAATATATGAAATATTATGTCTAAATGAAATATCAGCAATCCCTAAAGGAAGTAGAACTACAACACAATAGAAGAAAGACATGTAAGAGTTATGAAGAAGAGTATGTTTGGGCCGACATCATAGAGATCAAAAGGAATCAGTGCTACCATTTTGTATCATCCCAAGAAGACTACACAAAGCCACATTTATGAACACTAGCACATGTACAACACAATATGTAACAACATATAGAAGAATTTGATGGTCATTTTTCTAGTCGTCATGCAAAATTTGAAGAAAATTTTCCTTAGGTTGAAGAAATAGGGTTTATCACCTTTCAATGGTTTCAAAAAATTGTTTTCTTAAGTCCAAAAACCCTACACAATTTCTATTTCTTCATTACCTTTTTTATTCACTTAAGTTGGGTTTAAGACATGTGTTTTAAGTCGTCAGGAGGGACCAAAGTCTTTTAAACTCATAACACCTAGTGAGACCCATGATTAATTTTTTCGTAAGTCTAAAGTTTCTCAAGAATTAATTTTTCCAAAGTCTCTGTCATATTTTAAAGTCAATTAGATCAAAGTTAATCTAATGGTGGGTGCAATCACATAAATGAAAGATGTGAAGTAATTACCCTTTGTGGAATCATGCTCAAATAAAGCATAACAATTGGTGGACCCAAGACAGAGCTTAAGCAGGAAATAAAAGCCAGTCAGATCTATTTTAATTCAACGGCGAGCGCAATCTCATGATGAAAAGATATATAAAGATTACCCTTCATGAGATAATGCCTAAATGACACCTGGAAACTAGTGGGACTAGGCCAGAGCTAAAGTGAAAGGAAGATCATGAGAAGATCAGATTCAATCTGATGACAAGAATAATGTAGCTATCCAAAGATGATACCTTCTTAACCATTACAGGATCACACCTTGTTGACATGTGTCTGCTCAAAGATCATGGGACCGGTTTTGAAAATTTCAAAATAAAGTAAAGGACTATTAAATTTGTTTTAATCTAACGATAAGTGTATTTCCTTGATGAAAAGATGCTCGCTAAATAATGATCAAGGGATCACACCTTGATGTTGTGTGTCCTAGATGAAATCACCTGGCTGGTATTGAAGAAGTTAAAGGTATGTCAGATCAAAGTTGATCTAACAGTAGGCACATTGCCTTAATGAAAAGTTGCAAGTTGTTTAATGATCAAGGCATCACACCTGATTGACAAGTGTCCATGGTGATATCACATATCTCTACATTGGAAGGTAGTTAAAGTAAAGGAAGATTTATTTTGAATTAATGGTGGGCGTATTCCCACGATGAAAACCTATAGGAAATATAATGATTATGGTATCACACCCGAGTGATGTGTGTCTAGACCGATAAAGAGGAAAAAGGTGAGGCCTTATGTGCCAGGTGGAGTTGAGATGACATTTTTTGATTGGATGATTTCACAATTTTCTAAACTGACATGGAGATCATCAGTTTGTTGACCATTTTTTTGAACCACACAATGTGCTGTGATGGATTAGATTGACGATTCAATTTTGAATTTCATCTTATATTGTGAAATATTCTATTTTTTCCTATTGAACTTGCAATTTGAAATACGATGAAGTAACTACAGAGCATGTGGCCATGCTGTCAAGAATTAATGCAAATTTTCTGGCATAGATTTATATCATAAGGTGCTCATTTTGAATTTCAAATGCAAATGCAATGATATTAGGATAGATTTTGCAGAGTCAAAGAATTTTAGAGCTTGTTGTGTTTTCTAGAAAAATTTGAATAGGTGAGTTATTTCTTGACTGGTTTGTTTTCAATTTCTACACTATTGAGAAATTGGTATTGTTAGGGTTTACAAAAAGTAAAGGATTGTCTAAAATTCAATAGTCTTGTGATAAAACCTTGAGTCTTTGAGATGGTGCCTCAAAGAGAATTTAAGGGAAAATTTGATTACCAGGAAAGGGTTTTATGTGATGATTTTCTTGAGAAACTAGACCGGTCTACTAATGATTCCTCTAAGATAAAAGATCTTGTACCAAAAAACCCTTGTTTGAAATTGCTGATGGTTTGTTCGATAAGGGAAATTGGATAAGAGATGCTAATATCAGCATAGCTGGCCTGATTTCTTCAGAGTGGGGTTCGGTCATTCATTCTCTCCCTATAGAAATGTATGGAAATTTGATGTAGGGAAGCTGGTAGTCCCTAATGTTTTCATGGATGTTGACATATTGCTCCAAGTTGCCAAGAATTATGATCCTGCTGTATGTTAGAGTTTCAAGGGATATAAATGGAAACCCTTTGGTTAGCATCACTATAGATGAATTTTGAGAGGTGTTTTGATTAAGTGAGCCCTATAATGAGTTAGAGAAGATTGATTTTGAAGTACTCAGGGAGGTCTACAAAGAAAAAAGATATTATCTTAGGAGTGGACCTTTGAGGGAATTATTTGATAGAGTTGGAGGGTTAACTATAGTAGGGCCAAATACACCAGATTCCATTAAGCTGGATTATTTTGATTTGAAGGTGAAGGGTTTGTATTTCTCATTGTGTCAAATTTTTGGAGAGGATATATAATCAGAAATGCCCATCCACTATATGTTTATGATGCCTCAAATCCTTCATCTGTACCTTGCAGTAACATTTGATTTTTCTCCTTTTGTTGCTGACTTAATTCATAATGGATTAAATGGTATTTAGAGGTCCAAGGTGGGTAGGCCATTTGGGTGGTATTCCCTATTGATGCACATGTTTATTTTTAAGGGTTCAAATTATTTTTCAAAGGACATGGAGTTGATGAAAGTTAAGGATGGTGAGGACACGCTAATGCAATTATGGAGTTTGTACATGTCATGGGACATAAATGATGCTAGTTTCATCACTTTTGATAGATGCTTTGCATCTAAACGTAAGACCCTCTTGTTTCTAGAAAATCCAAGGATTCTCCATGCCTTGTTAAATTTTATAAGGCCAAAGCAGTATGCTAAGGATATAAAGATAGTGCATAACTGGGGGGATCTCATTTTGTATCCTGTTTCAACTATCTTCAGAGTTTATGGTTTTAGAGGTACCCATTTTATATTGTCATATCAAGTTCCATTGAAGGTTGTAATTGTAGAGATCCTTTGAAAAATAGGTGGTCTACATGATGTTGAATTATTAGGGAAGAACATGGGTTCCATTTTTCCCACCATCACCATTGCACATCAGTCTGTGATCACAAAAGGAGGATGGTTGCACATGAATAAGGTTTTGGAACCTTACAATTTGGCTACATCAGTTGCAAGGCATGTTGATCCTAAAGGTTTTTATGGTGATATGTTTAAAAAGAGGACTAGGTGTACTGCCATGGATCACATTTTCCATTTTCCCAAGGAAATCGTTAGAAATGAGTTTGATTTACAAGAACAAGAAGTCAAGAAGGAAAAGTGGCTTGTGTATAAGAAAACCCTCAACTTTGTGCAAAATTTTGACAAAAAATTAGATCCATAATGAGATAGGTGAATTTAAAATTCTTTTATTCATTATCTAAGAATGAGGAGAATGTTGATGTCACGGTTAAGTCTAACCATAAGCTAGTTAAAAATTTGTTAGACTTTGCAGCAAGAAGATACATCATTGGAAGGAAAGCTATAGTACTAAAAGGGGAGTATTCCAAGGTTTGTTTTGAAATGTTTCCTAGTATGTTTACAAGGTATGGTAAATTGAAGAGTAAAAAGAGATGGTTTAGAGAAATGGATAGTGAATTTTCCATAAGAATAAATAACATTATAAACCCTGAGAGTACCCCCCTCTTTGTTCAAACAAAAGAATCAATTGAAATTGTTAGGTCTCATTTTGGGCTTTTGGGAAAGGAGGTTGAGTAGCTAAAAAAAAGTGGGATGTTCTAGACAAATAGAAGGCTAAGACTATTGGCTTTCCTGGACCTAATGTAGAGGTATTTGTATCCAATGAACAAGAAAACCCCATTGTTGTTACAACAAGTGGTAGTTCTCCAACACCATGAAGTAGTTGGTGATTTGTAGAAAATTTTTGTGCACGAGGTTATTAAAGATGAAGACAAAGGCACAACATGTCAAGAGAAGAACAAGTTTTGAAGTTGTTATGGAATCTTTGTGGTCTAGTTAGAACTTCTTTTGAAATCTTTTGTGATGTGTCATCATTTTTGTCTTTGCCTAAATGATCTGAAGCTTTTTGCAACCTTTATTCTATAAAAGGATTCCCAAGATCATTTAGAAGGGCTAGACAAGTAAGATGGCATTATTGCATATGATTTTTTAGTCAGGAGTATAACAGATTGTATTAGATTGTATCAATATAGAAATAGAAAGTTTCATAGCTTTTGGCTATTATTGTAGTGGTGTATATTTTAAAGCAAGGTGTATGCAAGAAACATGATTCAACATTTATAAATACAAAAATTCTAGATTCAAGTCTCTCCTCTGTGTCTATTTCTTGAGTTATGAATTTTATGATCATTGCATAGAGTTTATCTGTGTGTATGTTTATTTTCCTTAGCTTTGATTTGAGATCAAATTAAATAGCTCTAGATAGAACATAAATTCATTTTTCCTGCACAAGTATTTCTATAAGAAGTATGAGTCCAGGTTGAATAGATCAATACTGTCATAAGGTGGTAGTATTTTGGGGTCATGAATCATTGACATAAGTTGGTTTTTGTGTTCTTCTTTTCATTTTGAGATATTTCCCAATGGATAAGGCACTGGTTAGAAATAATTATTTTCTATAGTGATATGTGTTTGGTAGGGTTTGGCTATATTCTACAATATTGAAATAAATCATTCAAAATTCTTTGAGTATTGTGATTGATAAGTTGTATGTTTATTTATGATAATGGAGAATCAATGAATGTGTTGTTCTCATTTAGTATTTTCTTATCACCATCTATTGTTAAAATCTATAAATTATTATAAAATGTTGTATGCTGAACTAGATCAGGTGTACCCGCCTTGGTCTTGTAAAACCAAAAGTGTAGAGGGTAGTCTTGTCCCTATAGTTGGTCCAATCATCTCAAATTTCCTTAAATTTGGAACTAACCATTCCTCAAAACCTATCTGTAGGTGTATTGGTAATAAAGAGGGGAAATAAGCAAAAAGAATATTGAAAAGGGAGAAACAAATTCATTTGATCAACCTCTTAGAAGATTCAAAACAAGGAGAGTCTTATGAAAGGTATTTGGAAATAATTCAAGCTTATAAGTCCACATATGTCTCTCTTAATTGGATCATTGTTCCTTGAAATTAACAAATATTAATCAATTTGGGAAAACAAAAAAATTGATTGCTTTGATTTCCTTCACATTTGCATTGGTTATGTTGAACTAATGTTTATGAAAGGGGATGCTAAGGAGATCAAAATATCACCACTAGGTGAGTGAAAATTGCAAAAATGGAATAAAAAAATGTGCCTAGCCTTTGCTAGATTCAAATAAGGTAATTGCAATACCTTATGTCTTTGCTAAAATTATGGCTTTTCACCTCAAAACTTAGCATAATTAAAAGAAAATTTGGATCTTGAGTAAGGCATTAGGGATATACTCTTCACTTTAATAAGTGAATCAAACTCCTATAAGTGCTAAACTTGAGAGAAGAAGGAGCTAAAGGAATGAACAAATACACTAAACAAAGCCTATTTGTTTGTGGATTAGAGTACTAGGTGATTATGCTCTTCACCTTTTAGGTTAATCAAAAGATAGAAATACTCAAATCCCTCCTAGATTAAAAGAGGCTTGGAAATTGAACCTTTTTAATTGTGTTTGGAAGTGAAAAGGTAGTAGGGATATGCTCTTCACCTTTGGTGACTCAAACTCCAAGACCTACTTGTTCATTTTATTTCTTTGATTTCATGAACATGCTATAAATATAGTGGGCTCGCCTCTTGAGAATATGCCTTAACGAGGCCAGTGAGAGGGACAAGCCAAAGTGGGATACAATTACTTTTTCTTTGATAATTCAACTTGCTATAAAATAAAATTCATTCATCCTTAATGAGGCAAATGACAAGAGAAAATTAAGAATGGTACCTCCTCTAGTAGTCCTTTGGGATTGCACAAGAATCTAACATACTGATGGTGGGAGACCTCTGTAATGGAGGACAAACTTTAATTTTATTTTGAACAAAATCTATACTAGAACCTTGATAAATTATCAAGCATACCTCATTAGAGCCACGTTTAAAAGACAAATTTGACTATAGGTAGATTGCATGAAGTTATATCTTATGAAAGACTTGTGAAAATGTTCTCAAATACTTACACCTTTTTTTAGAGGTCTTAATTAAAGACAAGTGTTTGTGAGCTTGTTGCATTTTTTGATACATGTTACAAGAGGGAAACATCTATTACAATTTAATAAATCTTTTAAAATGTTTCCTAATTCAAAATAACAATCATCAAAAGGGAATAATTTCAATTGACTAAACTCTTTTTAATACCAGTTTTCACTAGATCTCATCGCTTAAAGATATCGAGCTTCAAGAAGATGGAACTTACATTAGACAAAAGATTCCCTATGAGGAATACATTTTCCAATCTCTATTAGATGAAGAACATGAATAAGAGGATAGGATCCCTAATCTATTTGAAGAAAGAATTAATCCTATGGAGATAAATAATGATTATGACAACCTTAATCAAGATCAAAATTGTGAAAATCAAAATTATAATCATCCTAGAAATCAAAGGAATGAAGAAATAACCAAAGACAGGGTCAACGAGGCAGCCCAAGATCCCTTATTTCTCAAGGTCATGGATAAAATTCCAAAAAGGGATAAATAAAGCCATTTCATCAATTTAGCTTGATTAGGATTTGAACTTCCTCATGACTATGACGCATTGACCTTGAAGAAGGATGAGGAAGAAGAAAATCCATTAGGAACTATGAATAGACAACTCAAATTATTTCGAGCTCAAATCAATAGCGTGAAAATGTAGTTGAAGCTAAACCATTTTCAATTGAAGCAATATGACCTTTTCCTTTCAATAAAAACTTGATCATGGTGCCTTTTCTTTCAAATGTGGTTTTTCCAAGATATGATAAATATATGGTTAAATCAGACCCATAGGATCACTTAAGAGAATTTTGTGCTCTAATCATCAAATTCATGCATGAAACTATGCACCTAATGAGGTTATTTCCAAGAAGCCTTGGAGGGAAAGCTATGGAATGGTTTTCAAAACTATCTTCGGGTATAATTTTTTATGAAGAATTGGCCTCCAAGTTTTTTAACTCATTATTCATACAATATTGAACATGAAATCACCATGTTTAGCCTATGTGATACCAAACAAAAAGACAATGAATCTTTTCTAAGCTTCCTCCAAAGATGGAGAATATTTTTTGCTCGATTCCCAAGAAGCATACTTGAGAAAGAAAATATGGAGATTTTCATGAATAACTTAAATATAGAAATGAATTAAAGACTTAAACTTCAATGTCCCCCTACTTTTGAAAATATTATTGAAAATGTGATCAAAATTGAAGAAGTTTTATTAAAGAAAGGAGAGATAAAACTTTTTAAAGATAAAAAAGGTTTTTCTAACACTAACAATAATGCTAACAATAATAGAGGTGGTAATAACAACAACAAAAAACCTAGGTCTTGGATAAAGAATACCAACAAGAACCTTGTGAATGATGGTGTTTTGGAAGGCAACAACCTTAAAGCCATGCCCTTTAATTTATCAAGAGGGTCTAATAAAACCAATAATGTCAAACATCCAAGAGCCCTTTTAATAATAACAATAATTCTTTCAGTAATCAAGGAGCTAATAATCCAAGAACTTTCTTTAACACAATGCAAAGAAGGAAGTTAAAACCCTTGGGAGAACATTTGGAAGAAGCTTTGAGAACTCTCATTGCTAATAAAATCATCATGTTGCTAGAATCAAGACCTTATGAACCACAAGTCAAACCATCATGGTAGAATGATGACCATCATTGTGAATATCATAGAAACAAAGGACGTAAAAAAATGAGTGTATGAGACTCAAACATGTGGTACAAGACTTGATAGATGATGGCATAATCAAATTTGATGGTCCCCAAAATAACAAAGATCATATGGCCTTAAAGACACCCTTCTTAAGTCACGAGAAAAGAGAATCATCTAATTCCAATCAAAACAACAAAAGAGGAAATGATAAAGTCAATTTTGTCCATACTTATGAAAACACTATAGATTCTTTATTAGGATATAAAATACCATTAATTTCGTAGTTGCTAAAGAGAAACAATAATAAGAAAACTCTAATGTTGTGACTAGGGGGAAAGTGTCAAAAATCACCTTGCAAGGGACTACCCCTAACATCACTTTACCAAGTGAAATCTCATCATCATCAAAACTATACAATCTTTTGGATCAACTCCAAAGAACACCTACGCAAAAATCAATATTGGAGTTGTTAAAACTTTCACCAATTCACAAAGAAATATTGGAAAAGGCTCTTTTTTAGACTACTGTTCCACATAACTTGGACGTTGAAAATTTTCAAAACATGGTCGGACACCTCATTGCACCACATTGTCTTTCTTTTTCTGAACAAGATGACATGTCTTAAAATGATCCTAAAAATATTCCACTGCATATAGAAGTCTTGATACACAAGCATCATGTCAAAAGAGTCCTTATTGATGGAGGGTCTGGCCTAAATATTTGTAACTTGACTCTTGTAAAAGCTTTAGGATATTCCGAAGAAGCCATTGATCCCAAAAGAAAAATAACTATCAAAGCTTATGATGATGAAGAAAGATTCACTAAAGGAATAGTTTTTCTTTCTATTCAAGTTGGTTGTATCCAAAAAGAAATAGTTTGCCAAGTTCTTGACCTAAAATTGACCTATAATATTTTGTTGGAGAGGCCATGGATCCATGAGATGCAAGTGGTACAATCAATGTCTAAAATTTCCTTATATGGGCCAAGAAATCATGGTGAGTGGAGATTTGAATCCATTCCAATATTGCAATAACACTAAACCCTTAAATGACTCATTGGTTCCCTATAATAGTGAATGCACTACCCCAAGAAAAATAATTCAAGGTCAAAGTTCAAAGGATTTTTCTCTAGAAAAAGGAAAAGGAAAGATGGAAGAAGAAGATACCCTTGGTAATGAGAATCAAGACCAAACTAACTTATCTACATCGACTAAAGGAAAGGAGAAAGTTAGTTAGATAGATTCCAAGAAAAAAGAAGAAGAGGCCAATTCAAAATCTTCTCAAATTAAGGCCAAAGAAACCCACTATCAAAGGATGGACACAATGATGAAGAATTTTGAAAAAAAATGCAAGATCAAGCAAAAAGGTGTAGGATAATATTCCTTATCCATGATGGATTTACCTATCTCCCATAGATATCATGGAAAATAATCTATTTCCACTCTTCCTAAAAAGTACAATGACCATTTTGTATGATCTAGTATTTCTTCACCTATTAAATAAGATGATAATTGATGCAGGGGCATCCAAGGTTGAGGCAAGGAAATTCCATGTCCTCGGTGAAACTGCATAGGGTGTTTGTATTTTGGCCAATGTTACTCGGTTGGAGCCTTGACCAATGATCTCGGTCATTGAAGGAAGCTCGGTCACTGAAGGAACTTGGTAGTCTCTGGCACTTAGTGAACTTGTGAAATTGTGCCCTAGTTGTTTGTGCAAGATTGTAGATTACAATCTGACTTGTACACAACTTGGAGATTGTCACAAGGTGGTCGGTGAGGGTTTGTTGTAGAGGGTTTTGTTTTGCATATCTTTAATGATGCCTCTTAGAAGATTAGACCCTAGAGTTATTTCTGATCTTTGTGATACTGTGGAATCCTAGATCATAGAGAAGGTGAAATTGGATTTCAAATCTGAGATGGAATTGATGAAGAATGACATGGTCGACGAGATCATGAGAGTTGTTACTGGTATACCTAGGAATGTTGGTACTGAGGATGGCTATGAAGAAGCTACTGAAGAATTTGGACCTACTGGATCTAGTGGTGATGACCGGAGGGACATATCTGGTGAAGACAAAACTGCTTAGTTACCTAGATCTAATGCTCAGTTTAGTAGTTACCAAATGGAAGTTTATACTTTCTCTGGTACTTTGAAACCCAAAAATTTGATTGATTGGATTGGTGAACTTGAAGATTTCTTTGAGCTAGAAGAAATTGAAGATCCTCTTTGAGTGAGATTAGCACAGACTAAGTTGAAAGGACTTGCTGCTCTTTGGTGGAAAGAACTACAAAGAGATAGAGAAGATGAAGGTGAAATGAAGATCAATCGATGGAGGTTGATGGTGATAGAATTGAAAGCTAAGTTCATACCGGTTGACTATGAGCTTGACTTGTTTAAGAAATTGTAGAATTTGAAGCAGAAGGATTTGTCTGTTGAAGATTATACTGAGGAATTCTACAAGCTTACTATTTGGTTTGGACATAGTGAACTTGGTAAGGAAAAGGTAGCTCGATATGTGAATGGTCTGAGATTCAATATTCAGGATGAGCTTGGTATGCTAAAGATTGATTTTGTTGAAGATGCTTATTAGTATGCTCTAAAGGTAGAAGATAAGTTGAAGAGGAAACAACCTGGTAACTCCTAAGGGAAGGAGAAAATTGATCACTTAGTGAGGGATAAACCGACTAATGTAGAAGATGAATTTAAACTTGTGGGACCAAAGAAGAAGACAGGTAGAGTTATCTTTAAGGGTAGTTTCTATAACTGTGGAGAGGAAGGACTCTATTCTTTTGAGTGTACATAGAAGAAGGTTGACTGACAAACTTCTATGGTAAATGAGAACAATCAAAATGAACCCGAATCAGAGAACTTGCTGCTTCAATGAACATTGCTTGGTACAAAGGAGGAACCTTGTCAGAGGAGTAATTTGTTTAGGACCCAATACAAGTTTGAAGGTAAACTTTATGATGTAATTGTTGACAATGGTAGTACTGATAACCTTGTTGCTGAGTACTTGGTTAGGAAACTTAGTTTGAATAGAATGAGACATCCACATCCCTATAGGATTGGCTAGTTACAAGATGATCATGCTCTAGAAGTTAGAGAACAATCCTTCATTGATGTTCAGATTAGCCAGTATAAGGATCTTGTGTTATGTGACATTTTTTAGATGAATAGTTGTGATATATTGCTCAGTAGACCTTGGCAATATGATTGCAGAGCTATTTATGATTATGTAAGGAATGCCTTTACTATTGAGAAGGATGACATGAAGTTTTCACTAATGCCTTTGATGGATACAACACTCAATAGGAGAAGCCTGAGTATTGGTTCCCAAGTTGAGTTAGTGGATCCAAAGAAAATGAATGATCAGTTTAGAGAACCAACCTGTATGTTGTCTAGAAAAGATCTGAAGAGATAGAGGAAACTGAAGTGGAAGAAAATGCAAGTAGAGAAGATGGAGGACTTGTATGTGAAGAACCAATTTGGGGTTTATGTGCTGAACCCTGGAAGATGTTCTTCTCACATATGAACATCTTTTGGAACTTGGGGTGTCTAATGTAGGGGCATCCAAGGTTGAGGCAAGGGCATTCTTTGTCCTCAGTGAAACTGCATAGGGTGTTTGTATTTTGGCCAGTGTTACTCGGTTGCAACCTTGATTGATGGTATCGATCATTGAAGGAAGCTTGGTCACTGAAGGAACTCGGTAGTCTCTAGCACTTAGTGAAAGTGTTACTCAGTCATGCCTGTGGTGCTCAGTCGACATTGGTGCTCGGTGATGCTTACCGTGATCAGTTAATTTACCGTTGCTCGGTAGTTTTGGTTTACTGACTGGAGTTCTATGTGATTTGTTGGGCTGACTTGGTGCATATATTGTTTGTATCTTTTGTTGGATTCTCCTAAGTGGATTTGGAGGCCAACATGGTGAATTAAATGTTTGTATACAATTTGTAAGTTGACTTGTATAGAATTTAATATTTGTTAGGAAGAGTTAAGGGTTTCATCTTGCTGACTTGTGGCTGATGTTTAGTATTTAAAGGGTGTTTGGGTAGATGTTAGGGAGACATGAATTGGATGACTTGGATGACTTGAAAGCCTAAAAGCTAAAGTTGGCAAAGTTGTGGAAAAGATCTTGCATGATCTTGCAGATCAGATTTCTATCTGATAGTTTGTAATAGCAGAGCTAGTGATTTGCACACTTGGAAACAATGAGATTGCTTGGAGGCTTGTGAGCTCAAGTTTAGATCTACCTTAGGGTTTCCATCATCTTTTGATTATCTTCAGAGCTGAACTAGCTGAGATTGTATTGGATCTGTGTGTGGATCTTGCAAAATTGTTTCTGATTGTAATTGGCCCTAACCCGAAAGGCCTTACAACCAGGCATGTTAATGAAAATTACTTGAAATAATTATTGTGCAATTTGTTGAGTTGTGATTTCCACTGTGTAATTTTGAAGCTACAAGATTTGAACTATCCTTAATTGGATCCTTATCACCTTGGTTTGCATCAATAATGCAGTATTAAAATGGCTCTAAAAGGAGGATGAAGCATCCAGTTCAAATCAAATATTAAATAAAGAAAGGATTCAAAATATTAGCATCACAACAAAACAATATAGAAAGGGATACAAAATCAAGAAAAAGATGGGATACAAAGCAAAAGGACCCTAGGAAATAAAAATAAATGATTTATGGAACCCATAGAAATGGCTTGGAGAGATAGAAAATATAAATCATGGTTAGGATACCATGACCCAAGATATACTAAAAAGAATCATCCCCAATTTTATGAACAAATTTGAAAATTAAATTCCCAAAGTGATGAGTATTATAATGAATGGGAAAGAGATTCTTTATTTGATGGATCTTGTCAAGACAAATAGGTGGATGTTATCCATACCTATGATCCTACATCTAATTTGGGTAAAAAACAAAATTCAAATCAAGAGTTAATCTCAAGTCGAGCTTCAAGCTCAATTCAAGGGTTATTTTCTACTCAAGAGCCTACTTCAAGTCAAGAAATAGAAGGATATCAATGGCTAGAGGAATCATATGTACCTTCATGGTTACCAGTGATAGAATAATCTAGTGATAGGTTTAACCCATGAAAATTTTATCCTCAAGAAACCTAAGAGGACTTGAGTGAGGAAAATTTCAATCCAAGTTCTATGGAACACCTAGAGCAAGAACATGTCATAGACCTGAGTGATACAATGTATGAACCCTAAAAAAAAGTCACATCCTTAAACTTGGAAAACTTGAACCTATCCAATAATACCTTATTCCTTGTATTCCCTGAACTAATTGATCAGAATTCTATAGAGTCAAATGACATGCCCATATTTCCAAATGATATCTCCTTTGCCTCATACCTAAATGCAGTTGAACCCTCTTCTACCAATGAAATCTATCAAAGAGAAATAGTGGAAAGTGTTCAATCTCTTAGTCATTAAAGAAAAAAAAATAATAAAAAAAAAGATAAAAGAGTCTAGTGGTGAATGTATGCACCCTAAAATGGTCACCTAGACTTTGGGCCCCCATTCATCGATTTATCAATTTCCTAAATCAATGCTTTGAAATATTTTCAATTTAAATCAATTTCCTTGATCAAATCGTAATTAATTCAATTATTTTAATATTTCCTAAGGTTTGATCATTTTATCCTAAGTTTTATTTAATTAAGAGAACATGCTCCCTTTTAATTAAATAAAGATCCCTTTCAATTAAAAAAAAAAAAAATTTAATTAAATAATAAAATCACTTTATCCTAAGCCACATTTAATTAAAAGAACAAATCTCTTTTAAATTTAAAAAAAAAAATTTAATTAAATAATAGAAACCACTTTGCTAAAAAAACTAAATAAATAATAAAATTAAAAAAAAAAAAAAAATAAACTTTTTGTCTACACATTGAATGCACACTTTCCAAGATGAGTGGAATCTCCTTTTGCCTCTTAATCTCTTCCACATGTCTTTTTGCCTCTTGAGAATCTTGAGCACATGGATCAACCAAGATTTAATCTCCACCATTGCTCATTTCTTTTTGCCTCTTAATCTTGACCATCCATTCATTTCTAAAATCTTTTATAAGGAGCCATCTCCTTCTCATTTATGCATACAAATTTTAAAGATTCAGATTTTATGTTATTGTTATGCAGGTTTGGAGAGTGATTTTGGAGAAGATTTTGAGCGCTTGAGCTTGAACATTGCAACTTCTCTTTTCTTGTCTTCTTCTCTCATGCCTCCATGGAAATCCATTTAGATTACTTTTGCACTTGCATATTAGATTAGATTCATATTTCCTTTCATAGAATAATCTTGCATAAGCATTTCCTTTCATAGATTAGTTTGCTTTCATGCATTGTAATCATATAGAATAGCTTCCATTTTTATTTGCATGCATACTTGATGATCATTAAGACTAGCATTCTTTCTTTTTCTCTTTGAATATCTCATTTTATGGTGTACTTGCATTGGCACAAACTAGGTCTAAACTGAGGGCCTCCATTATAAACCCTTGCACTCCATGAATAAAGAGCTATGAGTCACCATTTAAGACCTCATTCTTGAGCAATCTTGAATTTAATGACTCATAGAAGTGTGTCAACATTTTAGCACACATTTTTGGTGCCCACCATGGGGCAACCCACCTTTACATGCTGGTTTTGATTATTTTTTGGAGCTAACCCCTTGTGCAGATTTGCTTGGAGACTAAAACTCTAGATTTTCAAAGATTTGATCATATTTCCCAAACGGCTTGGAGTTTTGGTTTGAAAGTTTGTTTTCAAGTTGGTGACATATTAGAGAAGCTTCAGTAAAAAATTCAAAATTTTATGAGGTATTTTAAGTTCTTTTTTATAATTTTTTCTTTATTTTTAATAAAAAATTAATTTTCAGTGCAAATCAGCATATTTTTCAAAAAAATTTACATTTTCAGAAATCTCTTTAAATTATACAGGGGGTCCATTCTTGTGTTTTAAATTTGGATGCAATATCATAGCTCAAATAGTCAATTTACAAAAATATGTCTGTTTTGGTAAAATGGGTCTCTAGGGCACAAATGAAGAGATTTTTCTAAAATTTTTACATTTTTGGAAATCTCTCTATTATTTAGTAGGGGTCTCTATTTTTCATTTCTATTTTTAAGGCCGAAATCATATAAAAAAATCAGATCTTGTTGACTAGGTCAAATGCAAAATAAAATTAAATTTTGTGATGAGTATGCACTTATTTTTCATGGTTCAATGCATGATATGAGTTATCATTTGGATTATTTGCTCGCTATTATTTATCCTAACAATTTATTTTCAGATCTAACCCTAGGGTTTACATAAGTTGGATATACATTGCATATCTTATTTTCTTATTTGTTTGTTTGCTTGTTGGAGAGTTCATGGCTTGCTTGCACAGAAAAACTCAAATAAAAATAAGGTAAAATCTACTAAGCGTGTTCCTTTGGACTTGAAGTATTTTTTTGCATCTCTATAACATTTGGATTTTGGAAATTAAAATGAACCTCTCATGTGTCTTACTTGATTGATTTCTTCCTTTGATAGATCACACTTCAATTTTGCTCTAAAGGAAACAATGAATTTAGATTTGTTTTCTTGCATATATGTCTCACATAGTAATTAGGCCCTATGAACACTATTTGTGACATTCTTGAGAGAGTGGGCTTCATTCTCTTTTTTTGCATGTGAAGTTCTTCTCGAAGAGAGATCCCCTTGTAGGTAGGGAAGGAAGTTTTTATTATCTCACGGTCTTACTTGGTTTAGTCCTCAACTTTGATTGGTACATTCTGTCTTGGACCCATTTAGAGAGATCATTAGACATTATTGTTGACATATGAACCTTGGTGAGGTGATTTCAATTTTATCATGTTAAAGAATTTATTTTCTATGTTTGGGTGAAGTGAAGAGGCTAGAGGATTATGGTATGTTTCCTTTTTGGGTAGCATCAGAAACTCAAATCCTTGAATTTGAACTAAGTCCCCATCTAGTCCTTTTTGTGAATCACCTTTTTAGAGAGGGTTAACCATAGTGGACATTCCCTTTATTGGGTTAACCATGTGGATGAAACCTCAAGTGATAATAGTCATTTTCACCATGGTAGCAACAACTGCTATATATATGTCCTTGTGGAAGAAATTTTCACATGTGTAGTTTCTTGTTGGGATGTCAGATCTCCTCAGCATCTCTAATTGATTAAATTATCAAAATGTGTCAAAACCCCGGTGTGTTTGGATTGGAGTTTTCCCTCTTGAGATTGCAAAAGTTGCAAAGTTGACCATTACTACGAACCATAGTGCAACCAATTTTTTCTTTCTAAGACTATGTGCATGACTAAAAAACATTTTGAAAACATACACAAATAGCATCTTTAGGGAGTATAATACTATGTTGCTATTCTTGTTCATGCACAAGGTTGCTTTGTCCCTTACTCATTGTTTGAAGACAATTGTTTTCTTGAACTCCCTGTTGAACTCCCTGATTGTTGTCTTGCGTGCCTAATTAGTGATAAAAATCTATTAATGCATCTAGTTGGTCATATTAAACAAACAAATCTGAGTTCCCGAGTGATAAAAACTTCAAAGATCTCCCCAAAAGTGCTATGACATGTTTCTCAACATCCAAATGAACTTAAATGGTTTCAAGTTGCACAAAATGACTCTTGGTCTTCTTTCTTTCACATCTCCCATGTCTTCTTAGTCTCCCATTTCCATCCTTTCTCTTCTTCTTTCATGCTTCTTCCTCTTCTTCCTAAACTCTTCACGTCTTCTTGATTATTTTCCTCTTATTATCTAGTTTACCTTCTTCTATTCATCTCTTCTGTCACTTCCTTACTTGATTCTTCCTCTTCTAGAACCATGAATTTCAAATATCTTTTTATGGAACCTCTCTTGAAAATAGATGATCTTGAACTCATTGCTCAATTCGAAGAGTATTATTCCTCCAAAAATTGCATGGGTAATAAATTTATGAAAAAAATAAAAGAAAAATTGATTGAATCAAACACCTTTGCTAGGATCATATGCATGATCCTGTCACGACCTCCTTCTTCCAAACATTTTTCATCTTCTAAGTCTTCTCATCCTTCCTCATCTTCCAAGTCTTACCATGACTCTTCTAGACATTATTTGCATTCCTCATTATCCAAGTCTTCTTCCTCCACTAGGTCTTCACTTTCCTCTTCTTCATGATCTCGTTCCTCTTCTACTTCTCCCAAGAGTCTTACTTCTCTTTTCAAGACATACCATAATGAGCAATGTGACAATCCTTATGATACCTCTTCCATGAAGAGTGACACGCCCATCTTTGATGACTATAATGATGGACAATGTAGTGATACCTATGACACCTCTATTCCTAAGAGTCCTCCTAGTCATGTGCTCATGCTTATTGGAAATGGGTCGTCACGTTGGATAGATCATGATGGTGATCCATATGATTCTAATTTTGAAAGAGACTGATGATTTTTGTGAACAATACCTAGATGATACATCTACTTCTATTGAGGAAGAGAAAGCTTTCTGCGCTGATTATAAATGTAAATACTATAAGAATCTCTCCTCTAAGAACTCTCATGTTGAAAATAAATATTACACTCTCGAGAAAGATTATGTTAATGATGGAACTTTGTCTTGTGATGGTTCCCTTCCATCCCTTACTTCCTCCAATACCCATACATTTTCTAAAGCTTCCAAGTCTTTCAAATATTTCACAAATCCTTCATCCAACCAAGGTCCTAATACTTTTCATGTGGTTCCCTATAGTTGTCTTGAAGGGCTACCTCTTAAAGAAACTCAAGCTAACCTTCACTACATTGAAAATACTTTTAATAATGCTAAAACTAAAGAGCCTAAGCCTTCATACACTATAATGCCTACTTCAGCTAGTCCTTCACCATCTCTTCCAAAGTCTTCCATACAATTCCAACATGCTTCCTTGTCCTTAGAAGTGGCTCCATGTCAAGAGGACTCTAAAAATGATAAAGAAAAGAACATAAAGAAAGATCAAGATCAAGAACCCTCCATGTCATCCAATCCTTTTGATGATGTCTCTTATCCATTTCATGGTTCTTTTGATCTTGCATGCCCTTTCTCATTCATTCCACCATGTCTTAAATCTTCTCCTAAGCAAGATCAAGCTACTACTTACATCGTTGAGCTTATTGACAATCAAAATAACCTTACTACACTTGCACTTTCCAAAGATGACACTTCCATTAAGATTATTAAAAATAGTGTTGTTACTTCCAATGTTAAGCCTATTGAAAATCAAGAGAAAAATTATACGCTTATGCTATCCAAAGCTCCTTGTCAAGATCAAAGTCTTCCATCTTCTTATTCTACCACTCCATGTTCACTTCCACTTTCTACTCTTCCTAAGTCTTTTCAAGCTCTGAACAATCCTATGAAAGAAGCTTCTCCTATTTAAGATGTTCATGATCCTATTGCAAATCTTAATGATCACTCTAAAGATGCTGATGCCCTTGGTTGTCATATAGATGTTGATGAACTTATTGATTATCCTTTTGTATCTTCCACATCCATCCTTGGACCTCCTCCACCAATACTAAGGGCTTCATGTCTTCCTTCCATCTTGGGCACTTATGTCTCTTTCCCCTCCTAACTCTCCTAATTCATCATCCATCTTGGGTCCTTACATCCCTCCATCTCCTATCTTTCCTCAAGATCAACATAGATGCATACCCTTAAATCCTTTTCATCAACCCACCCATCTAAACTAGTCATATCCTCCTTCTTCCACAAGTCCCAAGTCTTTTGGAAGCAACTTGAATTTTTAATACAAGAAAAAGAATCAATACAAGAATCCATAAAAAAAAAGATCACCATGTCTCCTCTAATCAATATGGAGGCATAAAGTCAAAAGAGATATCTAAAAAGAAAACTACAAGACAAGTACGGGTTCAAAAATCCATCATTAAAGATATTCTCTCTAAATCACCAAAAAGAAATGAAAAGCCTATGACTATATGGATTCCAAAGTCTCTCTTGAAAGATTCTAATATTGAGCAACAAGTGAAGTTGACATTCAATCTTCCAAAGGCTTCCACTTCATCTTCTTCCAAAAAGATTCTTCCATTCCATGCACCTAAACCACAACCTCTACTATCCATTCACCATATTCCTTCACAAATTCTTTCATTCACATTTTCTCCATCCTCTCGCCACCCTTCAAGGTGTCTGTTGATGTTGATCTTGCCTTCCTTTCCATATACCCTTTCACAATCCTTCCATTCATTATCCTTCTACCTTCTATCCTTTTTCCTCATTTTCTTATTCCTCCTATCTTCCAACCTGACTCGCTTTACATAAAACTTTATCCTCCATTTTTCTCTTCCATCTTCCTTTCCCTATCAACATCTTTGAGCATATCATTTTGAATCCTTGGCATATTATGGTTTATCCTTTAAAGGAGCATTATCTAAAAATATTTCCTTCTTCCAAAAAAAATAAAATTCATAAAATAGAAAAATTCAAAAAGAAAACAAAAAAAATGAAAAAATTGAAAATGTGCCTTGGTGAAAACTTGGAAACAAGCACCTTGGTAGAAAAAGTAAAGAGAAATAAATTTTTCCTCTGGTGAAAACCACTCCCTTGTGGCACCTTGGATAAGTATCATGATGAAAACTTGTCAATCAGGCATCATGCGTAGTTCTTCTACATATTTCATCCATTCTGTCTTCTCTCTTTGATCTTGACAATGTTGACCTATACACGAACATGTGGCTATCTTTTGAGCTATCTTATGATGATCTTGCTTTGATTCATTTCATCTTTAGCCTTCATATTTATTTTCCTCCATTCATTCTTACCTTTCGCTATCCTTTTCCCCTTTGGTCTTGCTCTAATAAAAAATAGTAAAACACGATGCTATGAAGCCTCTTGACATGTCTACTCCTTTGGACTGCATCCTTTCCTTCTTTTGCATTACTCTTTTGTGACTTATCCTATGCTAGCCTTTCATTTCTTGTCCAAATGTGCTTTACATGACAATTTTTCCCTAGCTTGGGTACTCTTGAGGAGTTTGCCCTTGAGGATTTCTTCCCTTCATTCTCCTTCATTCTCTTGTCTTCCATCTCTTCCACCAACTTGCTAATCCCTCTTGTTCTCCACCTTGCTAGACATTGGGACTACATGATGTGATCTTTCTTGGGAGTTTGATGCCCATTCTATCTAGGGGCATCCTTTGTACATACTTATTGATCTTGAAAAAATCCCAAAAAAATGGTATATTGTCAATAATTCTAAAAATTTGAAAATGTCCTGAAAAAATGATCATCTTAGTGAAAACCTAGCAATAGGCACTTTGATGTATCTCAAAAACATTATATATTCCAAAAATACCAAAAAAATAAAAATAATAAAAAATAGAAAGCGTGCCTTGGTGAAAACCTGGAAATAGGCCCCTTGGTAGCAAAAATACAAAAAAATTATAAAAAGTCCTAAAAAAAAAATTTGCAATAAAATCCAAGTGGTGAAAATTTGGAAATGGGCGTTACTTGAGGCCTTTGTACCCCTGTTTCTTATTACAGGTCCTTGACACTTAGCCTTTCTCCATCATGCCTTGTCCTTGTTGCCTTGCTTTGGAATTGGTCTTTATCTTTGTCTAGGGGGCATCATTGTGTTAGCTTTGGTCTCTTGGATGCATTAGTCTTTAGGACACCTTAGAAATGGTATTTTTCAACATCACCCCAACTGTGTTTTTCAACACAACCCCTAGCATCGAGTGTTTCTCAACAATTCTCAGTTTGGTGTTACCCAATTTTGCCATGTGATCTTACTTTCTTGCAAGCATTCAATCCTTATCCTCGAAACTCAATATCAGTTAACACACTTAAACTTTTAAAAAAAATACTTAATGCTTGAGCTATGTCATGATCTTTTCTTTGTGTGCTGACTATTATTAATTTTTGTTGAGTGTCCTTGTCTAATAAGTCTCTCCAAGATGCATAGCTAGAGGACTTGGGGCATGGGGCATGTTTTTATTTTCCTTTTGCTTGTGGGCAGGGATTTTTTTAGTGGCAAATATTCACCAATTGGCGAATATGTCACGATCGGGTGATGGAAATTGGTGAATAAAACAATCAAATACAGGTCGGATCATTTGCCCAGATTTTATAAAATGGTCATATAGTGGTCAGAATGTTTGCCACTATTATTACATAATTTCAATTTGGTAGTCGGGTTCTTCACCCATATTTCTCTTTACTATTTACTCTTATTCGCCACAGATTAAATTGAGTGTCTCTTTTGAGGATCATCATTCGCCAAATTCCCATTTTCCTATGTGAAATTTTTATTTGTCCTAGGACCCAATTCACCATGCATCACATGCAATGGGGTCCCAAGTTCCCACCCTATTCACCCACTCGATTACTTGAAATTACGTGGGGTTCACCAAATATTAGTTCTTATCATATGTAACGGTCGGCCCATTCACCAAAATGGATGATGCCGATTATGAGGCAAAATCTGATGGCTGATATGAAAACGGTTTATTTGTAGTTGTCTATTTAAGATATATGAGTTTCATTATTGAAACATGCCAGAAAGAAGGAGCTTTCAAGAGATTTTCATTTAGTACTTAGTAGCATAATAATTCAGTTGATTATGAGCTTAGAGCTCACAATTGCAATCGATAGCGAACCGGAACGACTACGACTACGAGTTCGAAGTACTTTATTGCAGCCTTAATTTGATGGAGATGTCACAGTCAAATTTAAATGGGAAGAGGATTAATGAAGGTGGAGATGTCCAAGAGAAGCCAACGAAATGCAGAAATATATCTTCATACTTTGGCAGGGGTAGATGCAAAAGTGTTGGTCAAAGTGAGGAAGGTACATCATCAGAGGAACCTGTACAATCTCAACCTACACAGGAGTCTATTCAACAAATTAGGGAGCCTAATAAATCTAGTGACAAAGTTGCAGAACTTGATATCTCTAATGAAGATGACCTTGACGAAGAATATCCAATAAATAAGTAGTACCAGGATGAATCAATCGACTTTGGTGATGATGATGGTGCAATTAATAGTAACACTAAAGGGAGAGGAAAATTGAAAGAAAAAACTGATCGTCAATGGGAGATGGCCAGGAGATTTAAATTTGATTGGGTAGAAAAGTATCCATTCATTGAACCCATGGACAATCCAATTTTAGGTGAGCCGCCAGTAGAATGTAGATGTATGATTTGTAGTTGGAAGTATAAAAAGGAAAAGCAGTTGCAGCTTAAACTAGACACCATAGAGAAACATGTTGGTAAGATTTATGAAACCTCAACTGTAGATGGAAGGGAAATAAAAGTGGTAAGATATAAAACAAAGGAGCAATGTCAACATAAAAGGAATGTTGAGGAATATTATTTGTTTCATAAATTTAAGACTGAAGCCTGGTGAAGTTCAAGGTTCTATTAATGCTATTTTTGCAAAAGCAAGTGAAGTAGAAGAACACGGAAAAGTTGTTCAATTAAGTAATGTTTTCCATTTTTTGAGCAGAGGGCATCCAATGATAGACTATCCATAAATGAGTGGTTTGTTACACTTTCTAAAAGTTCCTAACTATCCTGTCAGTCATTGGTCGATAAACAGTGGATGGGAATGGGCAAGTTGTATTGCACAGGTTGAAATAGAGGATGTACAAAGAAAAATAAAAGAGTCAACCTTTATTGCATTGTCCTTAGATGAAGTTACGGCAATAGATAATATGTTGTGGGTATGCATGCATGTTTATACTGTACAGAATAATGTCCACCAACCACATCTACTAACTGTTGCTAAATTGAGAGACAATGCGACAACAGAAACTTTATTTCAGTTAGTAAAGAGCCATTTAATTAAATATGGAGCTATGGATGAATTAACAATAGTGAAGAAGTTGATCTACATTGGAGCGGATGGAGCTTCAGTAATGCAAGGTCAAAGGAATGGTCTTTGCACAAAGATACAGGCTTCTTGTTCACCATATGTTGTTGGCATTCACTGTATGGCCCACAGGATGAATCTTGCTTTTAGAGTTGTGAAGAAGTTTCCTTCAGTAAACAAGGTTGAAGGTTTAGTAAGAGAGTTGTACGCATATTTTTGTCAAAGTCCCAAATGTTTTAGGGAATTTCAGCACTTTGCTGATGGAATTACCGATGGAAACAAGCTTCTTAAAGATGTTGATACCAGATGGATCTCTTTGGATGGACCAGCACATTGAGTATTTTCTGAATATCAATCTTTGATTGGACTGATGTACGAAAATCGGGACAATGCAAAAAATCAAAGATGTGACGACCTACTTCAGAGGTTGAGCAATTTAGAGACACTTTTGACTTTGGCATCTCTTCTTCCCATGCTAGAAGAAATGACGTTAATTATGAAAAAAGCCCAGCAAAGAGCCATGTATATTGCAGAATATGCTCACTTGCGTAAAATGTCATGCCAAGCCCTCAATAGTCTCTATCATACTGACCTAATTTATCCGATGATAGATTTAATCACTAGTGGAAACTAATAGATTTGGATGATCCTGATAATTATTTAAAGATCATTGAAAATGGAGATTTATGTGTTTGTGTAAGGGGATTTCAAATACCAATGTACTACAGTGCCCCAAAGAAGTGAGCTACAAGAGTTACAAGGGAAGAGTTTACCAAGATCATCGAGTCTATAATAGCTAATGCAAGGGACATAGCCTATAGAGTTTCCTCTGAAATAAGATCATGATTCCCATATGATCAACTGCTTGAGGCCATGGCAATTTTGTTTCCTTAATATTGGTCCTTCAACTCTAAGGAAGATTATCGTAAAAGGTTGTTGACTTTGATAAAGGAATTTTGCAAATCTATAGAATTCAATGGAGTGACTATCAAAGGAATATTAGATGAGGGCCTTCTTAGACAACAATCAGGCACCTTTGCAAGGACTATGAAGCATCAATATCAATTAATGCATAACCCACATGAAGAGGGCTCGGCAACAAAGCTTTGGATAGAACTAAAACAGAGCACAATGTTGCGTGAAGAAATTTCAGAGTACTTCAAGCTTGCTGATCTATGTCAAACCATGATATTGGGTTCAGTGGAGGATGAGAGATTTTTCAATGCTTTGGGCTTCCTAAAATCAAAGCTAAGAAAAAAACTAGACAAGAATTTGGAATCATGCTTGAGGGTATACACATCTAGGTATGATGTCAATACTTTTGCTTATCAAAAAGCAATGGAAATTTGGAAGAAAAGATGCAAAAGAAGAGGGGTGGGCAACACCATTAACCAATCTCCTACAGTGACTCCAAGTGGGACAAGTACAGTTGGCAGTGGCACTGGCGATGGGATTGGGAGTCATAGAAGTAGAGGTTAGAGTGAACTTGAAGAAGACACAAACAAAAATGAAGAGAACAATGAAGAAACTGCAATATCAGAATTGGATGATGATGATGACACAGAGATGAATTGGCAAATTTAGGAAATTTCTGTTAAATTAGCAGTGGCAACCAATAGGTATTTTTTGAACTTATTAACTACTATATGATATCCTATCATTCAATGTTCATTTTAGAAAAGCAACAATGTATTATGTTTCATCATTAAAATTTGAGAACAAAGAGTATTATTATTGTAGAGTGTAGTTTATATCATGTCATCAATGATCATTCATATTTGAATTTGAAATTCCTGAATGAAATTTTGTATTCCAATAGCATATAACAGAGTAATTTTGTATTCTTAGTTAAACTCAACTAAGAATAAATGAATAAAATAGAGTAACTCAACATACATTGAATTGGAAAACATGAAAATTAGATAGAATCATAGAGCACAATTTGTTTTGTATTCATTTGCAATATATTACAATTTAAAGTAGTTCAAAATTCAGAGCAATCTTTGTAGGCCACTCCAAACATCCTCTGATGGCAGAATAATTTGGTTCATAGTATAGTCACACTCCTGCAACTTCATTAGCAATTCATATTTGGAAGTGTGACTTGACAACACTGTTGATTCTAAAAGTCCATTCAAATTTCTCACTGGTTTGATGAAATCCAAGAATGCATCACAAGATATGTCTACAGAGAGAAAGCATACATCAGTATTTATTTTGTCTTGCAACCTTGTTTTGTAATTTTCTCATCCAATGAACTGATTTGCTTCAAATCCCTTAGGCAAACCAAGACTTTCCATTTTCTCTTTCCTTTGTTCCATCTTTGTGATCTTCTGCTTAGCTTTTTCATCCAATTCCTGTGCTTCCCGTAGCTTCTCACATTTGTGAATGATACTTGATACCTTTACTGATGCATCAAGGTGGTTGCTAATTCACTTGTTTGATAGATAACTATCACTCTTACTATAGAGTTGTTGCTTAATATCTTTTGCTGTCTTTCCTTTGTTGACAACATCCATGTTTTGTTGAATGTTGTTTTGGAGCTTCAAGTAACATACTCTCATACTTTGAAGCATTTCAAATTAGTCATACAAGCTATTAGACATCGCCAATATTTGGCCCCAAATGTCCTTTTTTGTAATCTTCACTAAATTATGACTAGTATCTGTTAAAGTCTTAATTGTAGAATTGGCCTTCTTTAGTTCTTCTACCATTTTTTCACAATTGTTTTTCTCTTCTACTGCTTTTTGTTCCTAATGATTGGCTTTATCTGCCTGAGAGGCAGGATTACTCTCCAGATTTTTAAATAACTTTTTTGAACTGGCTCTTTCTTCGTCAAGTTTTTTTATCATTTCTGCCAATTTTCCCCTCAATTCCTTCAACGCCTGTTCCTTTAGTTTCACCTGCTCCTGCTCCTATTCCTTCACTACCACCTCAGCATGTCCTTGCTTTGTATCTACTAATTTTTTAATATTTTTTTGCAATTCTTTCAAACTATTCTCTGAAGCTTTCCTCTTTGCTTTTTCATTGCCAATGTTTGCCTGTAACTTTTCTATATTTTTCTCGAGCTTGCTTTTCTCTCTTTCCACCTTTAGCAATGCACTGTAGACCACTTGGTTTGTACACTTTGAGACATTGATTTTGTCCACATTTTTTACTTTGGAAAAATCCATTCGGAGAGTGCTAACTTCAAATTCAGAGTGATCTATCTGACTCTCTGGTGGGTTTCCATCTTTGTTTGGTGGAATAACAACCATGAACTCCATCATGTCTCTCTTTGGGTCATATGTTGGAAAAACCCTGTTGGATGCAGGTTGTTCCTATGTAGCTACAGTAAGGGCACCAGACTCCAATGCCTTCTTTGATTCCTTATTCTTTGTTTTTGTTTTTGCAAAATTATTATAGAAATCCTTGTAATGAAAATCTGGTGTTGCAAAAGGATTTGAATGTTTGAAAGGTGAAGAAGAGACAGAGCTTGCAATGGTTGTTGATCTAACTAATGCTCTTTGAGGATTTGAACTTCTAGAGGGTTTTGCTGAACCTAAAATTGGCAACACTTCTTTATGATCTAATGTCATTGTTCTGGAACTGGAACTGGAAATGGAAAACTTTTGCTTCTTGACACTATCTTCTTGTATGGGATTCTGTATAGATTCTAGTGGCCTCTTTAGAGAGGGAACTTGTTCTATAAGGTGCCCACTCCTACCAATGCCAATCCCATGAATGCCACTAGTACTACCACTAGGTCCACTATCAGAGCCAAGTCCTGCACCATGATCATAAGTAGTTTTTTCTGTCTGAATTGTATTCCAGACGCCTTCTCCTGTGGGACCCAAACCACCACCTTTATAACCCATTTTTTCAAGAATGACTACCCCTTTGCTATATACATTTTTTTGGTCCTCAGAGATTGCACAGTGACTCCCAGTCTGTGGAGCACATGCATTATCAATATCATGATCATCTGGATCACTGTTGTTAGTGTCGTATGTGGACTTAGGATGCTCCATATTCCACAATTTGCTAAACTCTATATCCTCGTCTATGTCATCCAGATCTGCACTAGTCTTTGGTTCACCAAGAGCCTTTCTCATACTCCAAAAATCATCCATTTTCATTCTAGTCCATTTTCTATCCTTACAAGCTTCTGCTATTCTCTTTGTTATTTTTATGTTTGATGGCTGAGTAGCTTTGTCGTAGAAATTGAAGGACATCCTAGGCTGTACAATGCCCTGATTTATTGTTGTCATAATTTGTGATGAAAACTGTTCAACTAAAATGTTTTCCTCAACGAAAAATTTCTCCATCTCTTTTCTAACGTCATCCCAGCTATCCTTGTTTTTGAACTTCTCTAGCAATGGTTTACTTTCATGTTGAAATAAGTTTGCAAAGTTCTTATTAGCAACAAGCCTTTCTTGAATGATGTTGAGTGGATCATACTTCTAGTACCACTCTAAATCAAATTGAAAAATATCTAAAAAAAATTGTGCCACTTGGAAAGCCTTTCTCTCAAATGTTAACCCTCTAATTGAGAAAGGTAAGGAAGGGAATATGCTCTTCTTCGATTGGCCAGAGAAGAGTCTATCTGTGCTCTCTAGTTGTACTACATATTCTACTACAAACACCCTATCTATCACATGCATTGGAAGTTTGTGGGGTTGCAGTTCTGATCTGTAAAACCTTAGCACAGTATAATCTTCCATTAAGTACCAGTCAGCCAATTGAGTTGTGCTTCAAAGTTGGATGCAATCCCTACATGAAGCAGACAATCTAAGCATTGGAGTGCTTGTTATTTCTTTGTACAATGGGGCCAAAAAGAAGTCTACAAAATTATTGTAATTCCTTCTGTTATCATACAATCTTATATGAGGTGTCTAGTTATATATTGGATTTGGAGTACCTGTCCCCCTCTGAATTTCAAGCTTTTTGCCGTTGCTCATTAATATTGTAGCATTCTTGGCTAGCAGAAGATAGCACAAGTAGGTTGTGAACCTAAATGTCTTAGAATTGCCTCTTTTAATCAATGCTAATTGCTCTTGCATCGATTCAACCACGTGTCCAACAAAATTATATCTTACTAGTTCATTCAGACAATGGATATCCAAAATGAATTGAAGAATGCTGGCACTCACTTCCCTATTGTTTTCCAGTCCCAGGCAAAATGATAGCGAGGATATAGTATCCTGAACCCATGGCACAAAAACCTTAAAATCATAAGGAGGCTTATGGTTCTCACCCAATGAAGCCTTTGCCTCTACAACTATTAGACCCTTTACAAATAAATTTTTTCCGTCTTGCGGGACTGCCTCATATTGCTCTGCCAGCACTCCAAGGTCGATTTTTGCATTACAGTTTTGTGGGTCAAACCCTAGGTCTAGCGAATTGACAAATTCTTCCTAGGTTATTGTTAAAATTTCTTCCTGAGTTTGTTTATTCACAATTGATTTTTTTTCTTCATCATAATTTTCTGCACAAATCTTGACAATTTCTGGGCAAGGGAAAACTTTGGGTAACAACATGTTACCTAGACCAACATCCCAGGAAGCAACTTTATTGGTTATTGCACCTACTGCTGTGTTAAATTTTATAAATTTAGACCTCCTTGGCCCAGTTGCCTTACTTCACAATGTATGTTTAATTGCTATAACTCTCTTTTCACCTTTGATAACGGGATCATAAACATCGTGATACTCATCGATGAAACCAGGGATTTGTACTAGTTTTTTGAAGTCCATTACAGTTTTCCCTTCTGCTTGCCCTAGGCCTTGAGTTTTTGCTTTCCCCATTGTTCTTCAGAAAAATTAAAAAATAAAGATTCACAGATATTTACTAATAGTAATAATATCACAGATATTAACTAACTAATTAAGAAAACCCCAATTTAAGAAAACCCCAATAGAACATGCAAGAATTAAAATTTCAAAATCAAGTTAAACTTAGTACTTACCTGAAATTAAACTTTGAATTTTGAAATTAGGATAGATATAAGTTTGAACGGCTAAGGCTCTCACAAATTAAAGTCTCGATTTCCAAATCTCTGGTGACAGTTCCTGTTCAACAGTTCTTTTTAACTCTGCTGCTATGATTACGAGTCAATAGGTTTTAAAAAAGTAAATGTTAAAAACCTTTTGTTAAATGGTAAAGTAATCTTTCTACATCATACACGTGTAATGTAAATGTTCATAATCTTTCTAAAACATTACATGTCAACTTTCAACGTGTCATGTTTCCAAAGTGAGTTTTCAGAAAAGCTTTTTGAAACCCATAGAACTTATGAAATACAACTTTAGCTGTTCATCTATCATAATCTAACGATTGTCATGATTTTAAAATATTAATAATTTAACATACACTAATGAATATTAAGGAAGCGAATGAGCTGGCTGACCTGGCAGCTAGAGGAACAAATTTGAAAATTCTATCCAATGTCAGCGGAGTTTCAATGGAGCTCATTGAATCTAACCACTAAATCAAAATGGTCAAATTAGGTACAGATATATTTTTGCCTCAGAAGTTGACAGAATGGCTCCTTGTGGTGATAAGTCGGGCGTCTTCTCTCATAGCGCATAACATGTGTAGGAGTTGAGAACATTAAATGAGGAGTTGGATTAGGACAAGAGCAGATACCTATTGTACATCGAAGAGTGACGGCGTCTGGACATGAGTTATCTTCTAGCATCGAAAACCTTGGTTGTTTTCGGTTGTTCACCTCTGCACAGTTAAATCTCTGATACCAGCATCTCCTATGTGTGTTGCTGCGATTGTGTGGGACCCAATTCTTTATCATGTTAGTCATCACTAGGTCAGGGAATGGAGAAAGTCTAATCAATGAATGGGGGCTTGCCTTTATTGCTAAAACACAATGGTGGGTCCTAGTGTCCAGATGAGTCAGAAGGTCTTGACATGTCAGAGCATTAATGGTGGCTGCTAAAGCACAAGGGAGTTGCCAGAGATATGTGAAATCACGCTGGCCATTGATTCTTCTTTACGGTGTAGGGTTTCAAACTGTGGGTCCATGGTGACATGTATGCACAAATGGCACTCTCCTATTGGCCGAAGGAAATAAAGAGGTGGAGTGTTGTCAGCAGGGCTTGGGCTAGAGATTTTGATCGACGGGCGGCGTGTGATCGCATGGAATATTCTCTCCCCATGCAATCATGCACCCACCGTCCGATTAGATGCCATTGGTTTGTATGCAGTGGGACCACGTGATGATTCATCATTGAGTATGTGCACTGCTACGATTGTGAGGGGCCCAATTCTTCATCATGTTAGTCATCGCTAGGTCAGGGAATGGAGAAAGTCTCCAGTGAATGGGAGTTTGCCTTTATTGCTAAATCTCAATGGTGGGGCCTGGTTTCTAGATGAGTCAGATGGTCTTGTCATGTCAAAGCATCAATGGTGGTTGCTAAAGTGTAAGGGAGTTGCTAGAGATATGCGAAATCATGTCGGCTGTTGATTCTTCTTTACGGTGTAGGGTTTCAAACTGTGGGCCATGGTGACATGTATGCACAAATGGCACTCCCCTATTGGCTGAAGGAAATAAAGAGATGGAGTGTGGTCAACAGGGCTTGGGCTAGAGATTTTGATCGATGGTCGGCGTGTGATCGCATGGTATATTCTCTCCCCATGTGATCATGCACCCACCATCCGATTAGATGCTATTGGTTTGTTTGCAATGGGACCACGTGATGATTCATCGTTGAGGTGTTAGGTTATGATTGGCTCAGCTGGTAAAATGTTTAGTTGTCGCATGATCGCATGTCAAAAATTTCTAACATGTGACCAAGTGACCGGTTACTTCTTGTGCTGGGTCCGTTGGAGGGGAGGGTAGTGGTCCTGCTGGTGGTTATGTGGCATCTTGTGGGTGGCTGTCGCATGATCACATGTCAGAGTTTTCTAACATGTGATCATGCGACTGCTTGACACCTGTTCCCTAGCCCAATGGTAGATGGTGATGTGGCATTTTTCGATTGGTAGAAGTGGCGAAGACATGGAAATTATCAATGGGGTCATGGTCAGAGGGGCTTGCGGGTTGGCTAGTGTGTTTCAAGATTTACGGCTAGCATGATAGTTTGTCGCATGTTCGCATGAACCAATTTCATGCTTTGCGATCATGTGACAAACCCTGTGTTTTGGCGGTGGTGGTCATACGGCAAGGTAGAAGGGTGACATGGAGGTATGTCGCATGTTTGCATAGCCCATTTCCTAGCTATGCGATCATGCGACAATTGTTATATGTCACCATTGCGGAGTTAAGGCAGGTCCCCAGTGATGTTGTTTTGCTTGATTCTAGTTGGCTGTTGACTGGTGATGTGGTCAGAGACTTTTGAGTGAGTTTGTTATCACAGTTGCGTGACTAAGGATAAAGGTTAAGTCACGAAGCCTAGGAAAAATAAGAGGGTCTTTGGTCGGGACTTAAAGCTAGTCTCAGTTTGAATATGGGCTGTCGATTCCTTGCAAGCGCCAAGACATGACCGTTGTTCTTTAATTTTAAATTTGTAGATTGATGGTTTTAGAATTAAATATTGGTATCAGTCGATTACTGTTACTGAAATTTGAAATGATTTCATTCTGAACATTAGGCCCTGCAATAGTGGGCATGAACTGATGATAGATACTTTGTTAATTTATGTCTGTATTTATATATATAAAAATCTCAGCTTCAGCCCTTCATCGATAAAAAAAAAAAGAATATTAATCATTAACTATATTATAACTATATTACCCAGTCACCATTGAATGATGAAGTTTGGAAACATTTAATTATTTAACGAAAAAATTTTATATTATATTTGGCAAAATATAATTAATGATTCTTATAATAATAACAAAAAAGAATAGAAGTAGCACTTTGAAATTCTTAAAACATTATCATATTATATTTTTTAACATAGTTACATTATACATATCTGCATTGCAATTACAAATTTACAATATATATCATTTCAAAAAGTTTTTTTACAAAAACCCTGGTACTACCAGGGAGACTAGACTACGTAGAATAAGTATCAAGGTGACTTGGATAGTCAAACTAGAGAGTAGACAGTAGAAGTAGAGAGTATCATGATCCATGGACTATCTGACTCCCTTCCTTCTATGTGGAATTCTAAAGTGAGGATAATGCTCAGGAAATCTTCCAGCCACAGATAGTCCCTGGGTTCCTCTAGTAAATGCCACTTTCGGAGGAAATCCCTCCCAATCCGTGCCCACTTTTGATGATGCGTGAGCTGCTCAGCATCAAGGTTAAGTAGGAATGGTTGCCTAGGAACAACCACATCTGGTTGTAGAATCTTAGGCAAATCATTTGCCCAAGGAATTCCAACCCCAATATCTGAAAATACGGCAACCGCTACATGGTCGCCGAGGTAGTCTTGTTTGAAAAATTTTCTCAGAAGCATTAACATATCAACCTTTTCACCCCCAAGGTCCAACAGAGATGCCAAGAAGCGAGATGAAATGTCAGTCTCGACTCTATACCAATTTTCATTCTCAATAAAATCACGACCGAGGACCATCCTTATAGCCTCCTTAGTGAAGGCTCCCAACTCCGTAGTGATAGACGCCAGGATTGGGTCTGTGACCAGGCCCAAAAAAGCCTTCTGGTCCTCAAAGGAAAGGCATCTCAAATGAACAGGAGTGTCCATTCTCAGTCTCACAATTATGCTTTCACACTCACAAAGAAGTGAAAACCTAGCACTCCCAGACTAATATGCTTTCACAATTGTAAATTAAGGAGCATAGATCAATCTATATATAAGACCTCATTGAAAATAATTCCATTTCTGCTAAAGCTCTAATAAATCGTAACATTAATGGTAACTATCCAAATTTTGGACTCTAAAAATCTCCAAATCTTTCAGATTTAATGCAACACTCGGTGAAATTGGAAATGATAAGAAATTTTCTATCTTGGGAATAATGAAGGCCTAAAAGACTGCTCCACGCAAGCGGACATAACAATTCTTTATTATAAAAACCCTTAAAACCTATGCCCACTCTGCATAAACAATAAGCCTGTACATTTAGTTGTGAAATGGCGGCAGGAAATGAAGCTTTACCATTGATGTAAGATCATTGAATGGTCAGAAAATAATGTCCTTGACTCCTTAGATGAGATGACATTTTACTTTTCATTCAAGCCTTAACTCTAACCAATTATTCTATCAAGGTAATGAATAGATTACACGTATCTGTCAGTACATTGCTTTAATTCTACAATTAATTCAAATTTCAAATTGATATGATAATAAATATACTTAGTACATTGCTTTAATTCTACACATCACCTATGGTAAATGGTAATATACTCAGTACATTACTTAAAACTTTACTTTATTTCTATCTAATAAATGCCAAATTAAGAATGATACTTTTCAGGCATATTGCTGGTCCTTATAACATTTACTGAAAACTATTAGCAGGAACATGACATGTGTCATGTTTCCACCAATAGTTTTCAATAAATGTTATAAGGACCAGCAATATGCCCGAAATTCATCTTTGGCCGTTGATACGTATTAAATCCAACGGACGTTTGTCGTTTGAGTTTGACTTCATTATCATAGTCATGGGTGATGGGACTGGGACTGTGGGACCCGATGCAACGTGTCAGTATTCAAATTTTCAATAACAAATAAATTAATTCAACTATTTGGAAAATAATTTCACCATTTTTTTATAAAAATGGTATCGGTTATTAAAATATTTTCCAACCAATACCCATATTTCAAAACATAATTCGCCATCAATATTAATAAATTTATTTTTAAAAAAAAATTTAATCACCATTTTTTTATAAAAATTGTGTAAACTATTAAAAAATTTGCCACCAAATATCCATAGATTGATGCATAATTCACCAACACTATTAAATTTTTTTCACCCAAATCACATGTGATTCACCACAATTTTATACTTTTCGGGAGGGGGGGGGGGGGGGGGGGGGGTTCCTTAAAGTTATCCCTGCTTGTGGGTGTGGTCTTGAAACTCTGGAGTGTCTCTTGTTGTTCCCTTGAAACACTTAGGAGATTTGAGGCATCATCCTTGACTATTTTTGCACAACCATTCTTATGGTCATCTTGACATCTATGCCTTGATGCAAGCATGGTTTTGCTACATTAAATTGGGTAAGCTAACATTGAAGTCATCTTGACCTTTATGTCTTTGATGCTTATGTTAGAATCTTTCCACATTCTGATTTGATATAAATCACATTCATATCTTCATAGTTGCACTTGTGACTAGTGATGATTGTGTGTTTTTCTGATGTCCGTTAATAATGGTCCAATGATGAAAATAAGTTCCTTAAAATTCTCTAATGAATGATGAACACAAGATCCTATGTTACAGTTGCTCTATTGCAAGTACACCTTTGCATTTTCATGTAGCTTGCATTGTTAGACTTCATGTTAATTTGCATTTTTAGGATGCATTAGGAGTTTGAGAGGGTTTTCCTTCATCTTTCTTTTGGACTTTTAATCAACTATGGTCACATTTTGATCTTCATTTCCTTATCTTCTTTTGTGATCTCAATCAAAATTTTCTATCTTAAATAATTGATTGATTTTTAAGCATTCTCTTTCTTAAGGTAAATTCTCTTTCTTCTCTCCATTTCTTTCCACCTCTTCCAAACTTTGATCTTACCTTCACTTTCCCCCCACTTTTTTTCTTCTTTTTAAACCTTGGAGCATAATCTTTCATGCTTGGTGATCTACCTTGGTTCTGTGATCCTTATATCTTTCATCTTACATCAAGAACCTTATTTTTAGTTTGATTTGATCAAATTTATCAATTTGTTGTTTCTCCTTTATCTCATTTTGATTTTGATCACGAGGGGGCAATACCTATCAAACTTCAATCCTTGATTCAGCTTTATCAAACCTATCAATTGCTTTGCTTGGGGAAACCTTGCTTGAGACTTCACAATCACCTATTTAAAGGGGTGTTGGCCTTGTCTTTTTCAATTAGCTTATCTTTGTCCTGATGTGTTCCCATCTGTTGATCACACGTCTGGGTTGTTTTTTTATCCCAAATCAATCTCACACTTCAACTTCATTCTTTGACTACATGTGTTCCCATGAAGATCACACATTAGTCAAAGAGGGGCAAATGTATGCACCCTAAAATGGTCGCCTAGACTTTGGGCCCCCATTCATCAATTTATCAATTTCCTGAATCAATGCTTTTCAATATTTTCAATTTAAATCAATTTCCTTGATCAAATCGTAATTAATTCAATTATTTTAATATTTCCTAAAGTTTGATCATTTTATCATAAGTTTTATTTAATTAAGATAACATGCTCCCTTTTAATTAAATAAAAAAATCTTTTAATTAAATAATAAAATCACTTTATCCTAAGCCACATTTAATTAAAAGAACAAATCTCTTTTAAATAAATAAAAATCTTTTAATTAAATAATAGAAACCACTTTGCTAAAAATAATAAATAAAGAATAAAATTAAAATAAAAAGAAAAAGTCTTTTTGTCTACACATTGAATGCACACTTTCCAAAATGAGTGGAATCTCCTTTTGCCTCTTAATCTCTTCCACACATCTTTTTGCCTCTTAACCATGTCCATTGATTTTGCCTCTTGAGAATCTTTAGCACATGGATTAACCAAGATTTAATCTCCACCATTGCTCATTTCTTTTTGCCTCTTAATCTTGACCGTCCATTCATTTCTAAAATCCTTTATAAGGAGCCCTCTCCTTCTCATTTATGCATACAGATTTTAGAGATCCAAATTTTATGTTATTGCTATACAGGTTTGGAGAGTGATTTTGGAGAAGATTTTGAGCACTTGAGCTTGAACATTGCAACTTCTCTTTTCTTGTCGTCTTCTCTCATGCCTCCATGGCAATCCATTTAGATTACTCTTACACTTTCATATTAGACTAGATTCATATTTCCTTTCATAGAATAATCTTGCATAAGAATTTAATTTCATAAATTAGTTTTCTTTCATGCATTGTTATCATATAGAATAGCTTCCATTTTCATTTGCATGCATACTTGATGATCATGGAGACTATCATTCTTGCTTTTTCTCTTTGAATCTCTCATTTTATGGTGTACTTGCATTGGCACAAACTAGGTCTAAACTGAGGGCCTCCATTATAAACCCTTGCACTCCATGAATAGAGAGCTACGAGTCACCATTTGAGACCTCATTCTTGAGCAATTTTGAATTTAATGACTCATAGAAGTGTGTCAACATTTTAGCACACAGTGAAAACCATAATGTGGAAGTGGTAGACCAAGAAAAAGTAAAAGTAAAAGATGTTTCTAAAGGTGAAAACCCAATTATGGCACCTAAAGAAGAGAGATTGGACACTTTACCCGAGCATTATGAGGAAATATCATCCATTTTGATTGAACCCACAGAAAAGGTCAACATTGGTACAAAATCATAACCCAAGGTTATACATCTAGTAGTTTCCTTGTCAAAAGAAGAAAGAGAAAATTTTATTGAATTTTTCAAAAAAAGGCAAGTGATTTTTTCTTGGTCTTATGATGACATGTTGGGATTAGATCTGAATCTTATTATACACCATTTAAATGTTAAACTAGGAATCAAACCAATCAAGAAAAATGCATCCACATATTGCATTATTAGTCAAAATTGAATTGGAGAAATTATTGAAGGTGGGTTTCATTAGAGCCATTGATTATGTCGAGTGGATCTCCAACATTATACCAATTTCAAAACTTGATAAATCAATCAAAATATGCATGGATTTTAGAGATCTCAATCTACAATTCCCTAAAGATGATTTTCCATTAGCAAGCATTGATGCAATAGTAGATTTGATAGCATTTCATTCTATGTCTTCTCTCATGGATTGATTTTGCAGATGCAATCAAATACAAATTTCTCTTGAAGATCAATATAAGACTGCTTTTACATTTGCTTGAGGAATATTTTGTTGGAATGTGATGCCCTTTGGCCTTAAAAATGCCAAAGCAACCTATCAAAGATCTATGACCACCATATTTCATGACATGATACACAAATTCTTAGAAGATTATGTGGATCAAATCTTAGCCAAATATCATTCAAGAGAAAAGAACACTTGTCAAATCTAGAAAGTATTTTCAGAAGGATTGAACAATTTAAAGTAAGATTTAATCCAAAAAGGTGTGCATTTGGGGTACAATCCAACAAGTTACTTGGATACATAGTGTCAACAAAAGGTATTAAAGTAGATCTACAAAAAGTTAAAGAAATAATGGAAATGGGAGCACCAAGAAACATAAGCCAAATGAGATCCCTTCAAGGATGGCTACAATCCATAAGAAGATTCATTTCCCAATTATCCAAAAAGTGTCATTCATTTACTCAACTCCTTCATAAGGACATAGTATTCAAATGGGATGATCAATGTGAAGAAGCCTTTGCACTCCTCAAGAAATATCTTATCAATCCACCTATATTGATGCCACTAATAAGAGACAAGCCTTTACTATTATATATTTTAGTAACAAATCATTCCTTAGGTGCATTACTATCTCAAGAAGATGAAAATGGCAAGGAAAAAGAAATCTACTATATTAGTAGGACTTTGGTCAAATATGAGTTAAACTATAGCTTCATTGAAAGAGCATGCTTGGCGGTAGTTTTTGCTTACAAAAAATATGAAATTATATGTTCGCACACAAAATATGAATCATAGCTAAAATTGATCCTTTGAAGTACCTATTGAGAAAAACATCCCTAACAAGAAGATTGGCAAAGTGGGTCATAGTCTTGAGTGAATTTGACATTGAATATGTGGATAGGAAAGAAATAAAAGGCCAAGTTATAGAAGATCAACTGGCAGAAGCACCTTTAATATAAGAATATCATATTCAAGTAGAATTCTAGGATGTAAAAATTATAAATATTGAATCCAAGACATGGAAACTCTATTTTGATGGTTCCTATACACACCATGGTTCAAGATCAAGTATCTTGTTGATCACACCTCAAGGCTCTACTATTCAAAAATCTTACAAACTTCTCTTTCCTTGTACTAATAACATTGTCGAGTATGAAACAATTGTCATAGGCATAAAAATGGATATAGAATGGAAAGTAATAGAATTACAAGTATATGGTGATTCACAACTTGTCATAAATCAAATCAATGATGACTATAAAACAAGGGATGATAAGTTAATGCCTTAAAAAAAGGTGATAGATGATTTGAAGAAATACTTTTCTTTGATAACATTTGAGAAAATACCAAGAGAAAAGAAAAAATAAGCAAATGTCATGGAAACATTAGCTTCTCTCCTAAAAATGCTAGATTAAAGTTCATGATATGAGTTCTTGGTAGAAGAGTTGGAACAATCATGTCTATTAATTGGACATGATTCTCCTTGGTGTGGAACTATTTACATCTAATTAAAAGACCACACCTTACCCTTGGTTCAAACCAAAAACCAAATAAACAGTTTTATAAGACAAGCCTCTCGTTATACCCTTGTATTAGATACATTATATCGTAAAAGTCTTGATGGAATGCTTCATAGGTGTCTAGAGGATGCAGAATTGAAAATATTCCTACAAGACGCTCACAAAGGAATCTATGGATCACATTCAAGTGGTTTTACCTTAGCTAAGAAAATTATTAGAATGGGGTACTATTGGACAACCATGGAAAAAGATGCATGTCATTTTGCTAAAATTTACCAAAAATGTCAATACCATGGTAATTTGATTCATGTGTCGGCATTAGAATTACATCCAATGACCAAACCTTAGCCCTTTTATTAATGACGTTTAGATTTAATCGAGATGATTTATCCACCATCATCCAATGATCAAGAATTCATATCATAGCTGTATCATCTTAAAATGGAAGCACTTCCATGTTAAGAGCATTTAGCCCTCTGAGTAAGTGGTCTAGGGTCATGGCAATCACCTTGAATAGGTCTTTGCATGGATCTGGTTGTTTCCCCCTATTTTGCTTCTCTCTCCACCTATTTCTAGCATTTTTCTGGCACCTAGTCTTGAGAACTTGAGATTTGAGACCTTATCCCTTCGAGTAAGTGGTATGGTGTCATGTCAAGCACCTTGAATAGATCTTTGCATGGATCTGGTTGTTTCTCCCTATTCTGCTTCTCTCTCCACCTGTTTCTAGCCTTTTTTGGCACTTGGTCTTGAGAACCTAAAATCTGAGACCTTGACCTTGACCCTGGGTCCAAATTTCAAGTTCCAGAGGTTTCAAGATATCGAGCTTCAAAAAGTTTCATTTTCCCGCTTCTGGGTCAATTGTTTCAAATTTCAGAATGGTAAAATCTTAAATTGAATTTAATCTAGGTCCATTTCTAGGGGTTAAGGTTAATTGGTATTTAATTCTCCAATGTCAACCTCTCTAGAAGTTTGTGCCCTAGATCATTATAAAAGGAAGCCTTCCTCTCTCATTTCAATCCATCCACAATCAAGTAACTTCATCATCCAATTTTCATAAGCATTGGCAATCAAGCAAGCAAGAATGAGAAGGAAAGCAAGCAAGCATTCATTCATCCTCAAGCTTTCAAGTATTCAAGCATTCAAGCATTCAAGCATTCATCAAGGAGATCCATTGTTAGCCATTGAAGAATTTAATCTCTTTGGAGCCCCCTTGAAGATTTCTCCATTCACATTCATCCAAGCTTCTTCCTATGCTAAGATCCATTCAAGATTGGTGTTGAAGATCTAATGCCATTGATTTGAGACATCTTACCTACAATTTTATATTCATTTGGAGCATCCATACTTGTGGATTCAAGGATTTGAATCCTCCACAAGGATTTCAACATAAGCAAGGTGAATAGTTCCATTTACTTTGTTTATATATATTTCAATTTCAATTACATTTCAAGGTTGATTCCAAACTGGGGTTTGACCAAGGCAAACCCCCCATCCAAACAACAAAAAACATTTTTCTTGTAGGTGTAGGTATAGGACAATGAATTGCAGTTCAGATCTGGATACCCTTTTCAATGAACTTTCGAGATCTGCAAACAAAATTTTTGTTAGAGCTATTTCGGGTCAAGGTTGACCTTTAGTGGGGGGTAAGATTGTGCCCTACTATCTGGGTCAAGGTCAACCTACCTTCAGAAAGACAATTTTTTTTTGGGTTTTCTCTGTCTCAGCATTTCCAGTCTGAAACAGGTTGCAGAATTCCCCGAAACTGTGCATAGACATCAGAAAATAGTCTTTTCCAGATTTATCCTATTTTGAGGTTAGTATTTATCTTCTATGCATTTAATATTTCAAAGTACATACTTTCCATAGAAAATTGTAGGATTTCCTCCTTTCTTCATATTCTCCATAGTTTGATTCATTTGTGTATTGATCACTTCTTTGTGATTAATCAATTTAGATCTCTCCTTTTGGGAATTTGGATTAGGGATAGATCCTATATTCCCCCTCTCATATCATTTACACACCTATTCATATTTCAATCCTATTCAATCCTATTCATTTTGGTGAACCCGACACACTTACCCTCTTTTCTTTTGTGGAATTAGAAGCCCTATTGAGTTTGTGGTGTTAGATTTCCCTTTATATTATCTTTTTGGTGTTAGATTTTCCTTTTGTGTTAAATCTTGCATGTTTATTAGACTTCTTGCATTTATATTTCAAAAATACAATTTTTGTTTTTGTAAAATCTCTTTCAAAATAAAAAAATATTCATTTGTTCATGCTTTATGTTTTCTTAGTTTAGTTCATTTGCATTGCATTGGTTTATGAGCTTTACTACCTCTAGTCCTACTTATAATATTCCAGTTAGATGAATTCGTAGACTTATGGGTGCCTTTGACCCAAGTTTTCCTCTCCTTTCCTTAGGATCCTGGATGACAATTTGATTATTCATGATTCTAATCCTATTATGGAGAAAAACTCTTCTCACTCATCTCATGATGAGGATTGTCTTTAAGAGTTCCTCCTGAACAAGTCCAAAAACTTTCAACTGAACTTGATAAAATGGGTAATTGGCTTATTCAAGAAAACCATAATCAAGATTCTATTCAAGCTATAGAGGCTCTTAAGAAAGTTCTTCATGATAGTGATCAAGGTGTTAATCTCTTGTGTGGTATTACTCATCTTGTGCATCCAAATGTTAAACCTTTAGCTCAAGAGGCTCAAGATTTAGGGTTGATTCCTCCTATCACTAGTATAGAACCTTCTTCTATTTCTTTACCTAGTATTCCTACCTATACTCTTTTGGTGACTGTGAAAGTTCCCTCTATTCCTATGAGTGTTCCTCATGTGTCCCTTCCTACATCACAACCTTCTTATCATAATGTTCCTTTTACTTATTCCAATCCTCTTCTGACTGTAGTTCCAAGTGCTCCTCTAGTTGTGTCTTCTATTCTTGCAGCTTCATACACTTTACCTAGTGTTTCTAATGTTTCTATTCCTCCTATTTCTTTTAATGATTCAACAATCATCAGTTTGGCTCAAACTATGTCATCTTTACAACAAAAACTGGCATCCTTGACTCAAAAAAAGTTTAGCATACCTACATGTGACATGGGAAGTCCTTTGTCTTGAGACATCATTCATACTCCCATTCCCCAACAAGCTGATATGCCTCTCATTGATAATTACAATGGTAAGGGAGACCCTGTTCATCATGTTAAAACATTTCAAATCCTTTGTAGTGATTATGCTCATGACCATAGGATTTTAGCCAAGTTATTTTCTAGAACTTTTCATGACAAGGCCTTACAATGGTATTGTTCCTTGCCTCCTTATTCTATTGATTCATTTCCATAACTTTCTAATGCTTTTATTCAACAATTTCAAAATAACATTGGTCTGCAAGTGTCTTTGATTGATTTGGTGCATTGTAAACAAAGTGTTAAGGAAAAATTGACTGAATTTATTGGTAGATTTAAGCATTTACATGCTCAGATTTCCTATCATGTTATTGATATTGATATTCAACATATGTTTATTTCAAATTTACAAAAGGATATTAGAGATAAGATTCTGCTTACTGAATTTACCTCTTTTCAAAAACTTTGTGCAATGCTTCATCATTATCAATTACAAGTGAGTCAATTTGAGAGAAATACTCCAATGGCTCTTTTTCCTATTGATAAGAATGATGCCACTCCTAATCCAAACAAATTTCAAAAATTCAACAACTATGTCAAGATAAACAAACAAGTGAATGCAATTGCTGATCAAGTTGACTTTGCATCTCACAATGCCACTTCTACATCCACTGCTTTTCGATTAAATTGTACGTTTAATCCTCTTTTTGAATCTTTACATTCTATTATGAATAGGTTGTTAACTGCTAATATGATTATTTTATCTCCTATTTGACCTCTTTTACCTGCTACAATAGCATCCAAATCTTTTGATTCTAAATCTTTTTGTCAATATCATCGTCAGAATGGTCATGACACTGAGAAATGTTATTCATTAAAATATAAGGTTCAAGACTTAATCGACTCTAATGCTTTATCTATTGATAATCTTGATGGTAGTGGGCACAAATCTATCTCTCCTCCTAATCAAAATCTTCAAATCTATAGGAATCCTTTACCTACACATGATACCAATACTATTTCTCAGCCATCTTCTATGGATATTGTTTATGATTCAAAGATGGATGATCTTAATCACATTGTTAACCATGTGGAGCATGTTGTTCACTCTGTATCTCCACCTCAGCCTCAACCTCAGGTTCCATCTCAACCTCAACCAAAACCATAGCCTAAACTAACGATTCAACCTAAACCTCAAAAGCAATCTAAGAATAAAAGACCTCGGGAAATTTTGATTACTTTTGATGATTCTGAGACTATTAAATCTTTGGATGGTCCTCTTTACATTTATGCTAGGATTTCTTAGATACCTAGTCATGGTTGTCTTGTTGATCCTACATCCTTAGTCAATGTTATTACTGAAGAAAATATTTTTATGAAAAACTTACAACATGATTCTTATGATACATTTGATGTGTGGATTCAAACTTGTAATGGTTTTCTTTATCCATCATTTGGCTCTATTAACTTACCGGTTGAACTTTATGGTAAAATTGTGAACACTACCTTTGTTGTTGTTCCTACTTCTGATCAATTTCAAGTTAAGCTTGGTTTACTATGGTTAAATGCCATGGATGTTGTTGCTTCACCTATCCATAAGTGTCTTAAATTCATACATGATGAGGAAGTGAAGATGATTGATCATAGTTTATATCAACCTTCTAGGCCCAGGGATTGTGATACCCTCGACTTCTTTTGGCCTTCATTACCTAATTCATGTCCTTCTCGACCTGATAATATTTTTTGCTCATATCAAGCTTATAAACATCATAAGATTATCAAATTAAGCATGCCACTGATGGATCTTAATCATGGTGTTTTGCCTACACCTTCCATGCCTCCTTTATCTATGGCTTCTACTTCTATTAATCAAGCTCCTAGTGTTGCTTGTTAGTCTACTATGAATCTTACTAATCCTCCTATAGAACCTGTGAAGGATCTAGTAATTGCTCCTCCTAGTTCTCAATCTATTTAAAACAAGACAAAATGTAATCGATCTACTAGTGAACGTCGTAAGAAGTGTCATGCTCAAGTTAAGGCTCGTAATTATGTTCTTAAAAATTCTTTACTTTCTTCTGATAAACCTATGCATGATGTGTTAGAAGAAGTTGTTGCTAATAATGATGTTAAAATGCACGATTATGATGAGGCTATTCATATATTAGATCCTATTTTGATTAATCTAGATGAAGAAGATACTCTTGATGATGTTAATGATGAATATGAGACTATTGACATTGACATTGATTTACCTAATATGCTTTCATCACAATTGACACTTACACCAGTATCAAACATTGTGATTCTCAAGAGGATCCTTGTTTAGAATTGGCTATCATTCCTACTGTGTTGGATATAGTCCCTCTTGTGAGTTACCCACCTTCCCTAAATGATATAGAATGAGATGGGGAGAGTAGGTGGCACGCTTGATTGGCTTGTCCTTTATGGTAGATTTTTTGTGTGTTTTCCTATTGTATTGTGCTTCTTCTGTGATGTGTTTGCTAAATGTTGTTAGATTCATTTATACAACCCTTGTTTCTTTGTTGGTGCAAGGTGATAAAGGAATCAAACCTATTGTACAAATTCCTTTATATGTATCTTTATTCTTCTATATGTTGTTTCATGTTATGTTGTACATGTGCTATTGTTCATAAATATTTCCTTGTATAGTTCACTTGGATTCGTGACTTGGTAGCACTAATTCTTTTTGGTCTCCATGTCGTAATCCAAAAAGACTCTTCTCTGTATCTCTTATGTGATCTTTCCTCTATTGTGATTGTAGTTCTACTTTCTTTTGGGAATGATGTCAATTCATTTGCAATAATATCAAATATATATTATCTTATGATCATACTGATCCCATGATAGGTAGATCCCTTTTGTGTTCTCTATATATTTATGTGTTATTTCCCTTGATTTGTCTTTTTTTGGGGGCATCTCATAGTGGAAACATAATCAATGGATTTATTTATGTTTCCCTTAAAGCCATTGCTCCTGTTAAAGTGTTAAGCAATGACTTTAATTCAGTGGCATATGTTGTGCTCACCTATTGCACACACACACTTTTCGATACACATATATTATTTTTCAAGATACTTTTCTCCCTTTATGGATTAGTGACTAATCCTTAAATCATGGATTTATATTTTAGGATCTCTTGATCCCTCCAGTTTCAAATCTTGATCCCTTAAGGCCAGAGGTGTCCTTAAGACTAGATCTCTTTTGTTTTTGGTTTTACTCTTGTGGAATATAATATTCCTAGGGGTGAATCCTTGATGGGTTGACTAGTGAGTAGCCACATTCACTAAGTGGTTCAATTCCATCTTTTGAGTTGTGTCATTTCCTTGTGTGGTTCACAATGGGACATAAGTTCTCATTGGGCGAGGTAATCACACTCCTTCTCTCTCTCTTTTTCTAGAGGTGCCTCTCTTATTGTGATCTTGTAGTTGATGAAGACTTGAGTCCTTGGGGGCTTGAGGATTCCTTTATCCCTTTGATTTCAATAAGATCATCTTTTCATTATGATCTCCTTTACCAAGAGTTTGCATCGAGTCCATACTCTTGCTAAAGTGGGGGCTTAATGTATCATCTTAAAATGGAAGCACTTCCATGTTAAGAGCATTTAGCCCTCTAATTAAGTGGTCTGGGGTCATTTAAAGTGCCTTGAATAGGTCTTTACATTGATTTGGTTAGTTCACCCTATTTTGCTTCTCTCTCCACTTGTTTCCAGTCTTTTTTTGGCACTTGGTCCTGAGAACATGAGATCTAAGACCTCAGGGTCAAGGTTGAACTCCTAGGTCAAGGTCAACCTCAGCCCTAACCCAGGGTAGAGTCGACCTTGACTCTAACCTAGGGTAGAGTCAACCTCAACCCTGACCCTGGGTCCAAATTTTAAGTTTCAGAGGTTTTGAGATATTGGGCTGTGCAAAGTTTCATTTTACCGCTTTCGGGCTGACTATTTCAGATTTTAGAATGGTAAAATCTTAAATTGCATTTAATCTAGGTCCATTTCTAGGGGTTAAAGTTAATTGAGATTTAATTCTCCAATTTTGGCCTCTCTAGAAGTTTTTTCCCTAGATCACTATAAAAGGAAGCCTTCCTCTCTCATTTCAATCCATCCACAATCAAGTAACTTCATCATCTGATTTTCATAAGTATTGACAATCAAGAAAGCAAGCATTCATTCAACCTTAAGCATTTAAGTATTCAAGCATTCAAGCATTCATCAAGAAGATCCATTGTTAGCCATTGAAGGATTCAATCTCTTTGGATCCCCCTTGAACATTTCTCCATTCACATTCATCCAAGCTTCTTCCTATGCTAAGATCCATTCAAGATTAGTGTTGAAGATCTAATGCCATTGATTTGAGACATCTTACCTACAATTTTACATTCATTTGGAGCATCCATACTTGTGGATTCAAGGATTCGAATCCTCCACGAGGATTTCAACATAAGCAAGGTGAATAGTTCCATTTACTTTTTTTATATATATTTCAATTTCAATTACATTTCAAGGTTGATTCCAAACTGGGGTTTGACCAAGGCAAACCCCCCATCCAAACAACAAAAAACATTTTTCTTGCAAGTATAGGTACAAGATAACAGATTTTAGTTCAATTCTGGATACCCTTTTCACTAAACTTCTGAAATCCGTGAACAGAATTTTCATCAGATCTATTTTGAGTCAAGGTTGACCTTCAGTGGGGGGTAAGATTGTGCCCCACTATCTGGTTCAAGGTTGACCTACCTTCAAAAAGACAAAAAATTTCTAGGTTTTCTCTATCTCAACATTTCCAATCTGAAGTAGGTTGTAGAATTCCCTGAAATTGTGCACAAACAACAGAAAATAGTCTTTTCTAGATTTATCCTATTTTGAGGTTAGTATCGATCTTCTATGCATTTAAGATTTCAAAGTACATACTTTCCATAGAAATTGTAGGATTTCCTCCTTCATATTCTCCATAGTTTGATTCATTTGTGTATTGATCACTTCTTTGTGATTAATCAATTTAGATCTCTCCTTTTGGGAATTTGGATTAGGGATAGATCCTATATTCCCCCTCTCATATCATTTACACACCTATTCATATTTTAATCCTATTCAATCCTATTCAATGACAATAAAATATTTCACTAATGGGTAGAATTTGTGCCTTTATCTATTGCAATAGACAAACAAAATGTAATGTTCATTTTGAATCACATAATTTGTAGATATTGTATTCCTCATGCCATAATAACAGACAATGAAAAACACTTCAAGAAAAAAGGATATAAATGAATTGTGTGAGAAATTTCATATGATTCATCATTCATCCCCCATCTATTATCCTAAAGGAAATGGTCAAGAAGAAGCAACAAACAAAAATATCCTTAAGATCTTGAAAAAAATAGTGGATAACTTATGAAGATATTGGCACATACAATTAAATCCAACCTTATGGGCATACTGCATAAGTATGAGAGCACCAAATGGAGCCACACCTTTCTCACTAGTTTATAGAGAAGAATCAGTATTACCTTTAGAAGTGGAGATCCCATCTTTATAGATTTAATTGCATGGATTGTTAACAGAAGAGGATTATAGAGTGGTAAGACTCCAAAAACTAGACTTACTTGATGAATGTCAACAAGAAGCATATGATCAAAGTGTATCAAAATAGGATGTCAAGGAACTATAACAAACATATCAAGACAAGAGAATTTCAAGGATAATTTCAAGTAAGTGATCTAGTATCAAGAGAAAATCCAAAGAACCAAGAAGAAAGAGAAAAGAAGGGAAAATGGGAAGTAAACTGGCTAGGACCATTCATTGTCACATCTTCCTTGAGGACAGGAGCATATAGATTGTCTAATTGTGATGGAGAAGAGTTACAAGAACCTATCAATAGAATACATCTAAAGATATTTTATACCTAAGTCATTTGAAAGTGTATCAGATGAGACAACATCAACCGTGTAAAGTGAAAAGAGTTCCTGAAAAAATCCAAAAACAATGAAAAGAGTTCCTGAAAAAAATCCAAAAATTGTGAAAAGAGTTCTTGAAAAAATCAAAAAGTAGTTAAAAGAGTTCCTGAAGAAAGTCAAAAATAGTGAAAAATTGATCATGAAGAAAGCCAAAAACTTTCAAATATAGATCCTGAAAAAATGATTATCTTGGTGAAAACTTGGTAAACAGGTGCCTTGGTAATACCAAAAAAAAAAAGCAAATAAAAGAGAAAAAGAGCAATAAGCTCAAGTGGTGAAAACCTGGTAAACAACTCTGTTTGACCCTTAAGTCAAGTCAAGTCTCATCTTCTATCTACTTTTTATCATCATCCTTGTATATACTGCATTAGCCATCATTTGTACATATTGCATAATAAATTCCCAAAGTTGCATTTGTAAATACCCAAGGCTTTCATCATGGTTTGGAAAATTTCCTAAGCCCAACATCGCTATGGAATCAAACCAGGGACATCTTATCCTAAATCAAAGTGGTTTATCAAATAGACACCAATTGACACAAATCAATGCATCAAACCAAAAAATTGACACTTGAACTTTTGATTCATATCAAATCCTAATCCAAACTTTGATCACAAAATGGATTGACACTTTGATCCTTGATTTATCCATGACCTTATCTTTATGAGGATTACAAAGAAAAAAATATTGAAATTGATGGAGTTCTACTTGAAATAGGGATTTGAAAGCAATGATAATTTTTTTTCAAAAGTGTTACATGAGTTGTGAAGTCATGTCTTTTTAGCAAATCGATGAAGTCTTTTGACTAGAGGAACGATGATAAAAGCATGATATTTTTCTTGATTTCTACATGATTTTCTTAAGGTTGAGGATTTAAAGTATGTAATATTAGGCTAAGGACATGATTATCAAAGAATCATTGAGGACATTAAATATGGAGAGACTCGTATCTTTATCTGTTTACACAACATGATACCTTGGATGTTTTGATCTTTCATATCTTAATGCCAAAATCAACATTGAACCTGATGAAAGCGATATCCATACTATCATGGTTGAAATAAAAACTTATGAGAGTTGTACCAATTTCATGCATCCATCTTGAAAGGAAAGTAGTATTCAGATCATCATGGTTGAGCCAATGATGATTGTACCAATTTCATGTTCCAAAAAGCTCAATGATGAAAAGAAACATCATGTTTATTAAAAGAGACAACTAGTTGCATTCATCGAGATTAAATTTTTATATATTTTTCATCTAGATCCTTTTCTCAAAACAAACAAGAAAAAGGGGTAGAGTCAAGTACAAATAAAAAGATTCTACATTACTTCTTTAATTGATTGAATATGTTGAACTAAATAAAAAACATAGTAGTGCATAATTAAATATCATGTTAAGTTGCATTCATTAATTTTTAGTTTGCATTCATTTAGTTCATTTTATAAAGTTCATAATTAATCATTGCATTACAGTTGCATTGCATATCATTTAGGTACATTAAGTTGCATCACATCATAAATCGCATCATAAAGGCATATATAATCATATTAAGATCATCTACATATTATAAGTACATCATCAAACATTGTAATATATGAAAAGCTGGTCACCCAAAATGTAGATGACCAAATAGGGGCATTTCCTTATATACGAAATGAATGATGATGGGAATATAAGATATAATTCTTAACCTCAAATTCCCAAAGAAAGATCCAAATTGATTAACCACGAGAGGATGGTCAATACATAAAAGAATCAATCGATGAAGAATATGAAGAAAGGAGAAAACCTTATATTCTATTGTAGAAAGTATGTATTGAAATCTTAATTGAATTAGAAACAAATACTAACCTCAAGAAGGACAAATTTGGAAAATGTTGTTTTCTGATGTCTGTGTACAATTTCAGCAAATTCTGCAACTGGATCTGGGCTAGAAATATAGAAATAGAGAAAACCCAAAAATCTTTTGTCTTTCGGAGCAAGGTCATCCTTGACCCGAGACAGGGGTAAGATCTTAACATGAGGTACAATCTTACCCCAAAAAGTCATCCTTGACCTGTACAACTCTAACATAAATTATGTTTGCGGATCCCAGAAGTTCACCAAAAAGGGTACTCAGATTTGCACTGATATTCACTGTCCCGCACCTAGATCTACAAGAAAAAGGGTTTTGTTTTTTAGATGAGGGGTTTCCCTTGGTCAAACCCTAGTTTGTAATCAACCTTGAAACGTAAATGAATTTGCAATATATAAACAAAGTAAATGGAACTATTCACCTTGCTTATGTTGAAATCCTTGTGGAGGATTTGAATCCTTGAATCCAAAAGTATGGATGCTGTAAATAAATGTAGAATGGAATGTAGGATGTCTCAAATCAATTGTATTAGATCTTACACACCAATCTTGAGTGGATCTTTGAATAGGAAGAAGCTTGGATGAATGTGGTGAACAGTCTCACAATAGGTAATGATAATCATGCCATTGTGTCTCTTAGGATTGATGTATTCATACTAAGGATTACTTTCCCCATCATGAAATGCATTTAGATTGTCAACCCAGGGACATAGACTTGAAATGGGACAGCACAATTTGTGCACTAAGTTCCTCTAAGAGTCATACTACCTATGTTGCAGGAAGATAAAATGCATGAAAGAAACCTATGCTAATGTTGTAGGAAAGTAAACACACTTGACTACTTAATGAAATTACTATAGAAAGCTTGTGAAATGAATCTAAGCCTATCTAACAACTCAAAACATTCACTATGTCTATCTCTGCAAGTGTTGTAGGAACATTCACAATAGTAATGTTGTAGGAGTAAAATAGTAACTTCTACTTGAAAGAATGGAAAATGAAAGAAGAAAATCTACTCTATCTTAATCTAATCCACCTCCCAAGTGGGCCCCCTTGGTTGGATTCTTCTAACTACTAACATAGAAAATACTTCAAAATCACTCTTCCATTATATTATCCTTAACTGATTACATAGTAACTGAATAATGAAGAACATAAAAGAGTAACTTTGTTACACTGAACGCAACATTCCAAGATTTCTCATTACCTATCTAAATTAGTTGAATCCCTTTATATAGAGGATTGATGCTTATTGAAAGAATAAAAAAAAAATTTGATTAAACTTCACCAAATAAGGAGGAGATAAAACAACCATGACATATTACAATTACTACAGATAATAGAATAACAACTCTGCGGAAATATAGCAGGACTGATTTCCTATATTCTTTGGAACAACAACTCCTTTCTAGGTGCATCATAATCCTAGGAATAATGCTAGATCCTTCCACCATGGTTGGTCTCATAACGCTCCTTTCTTTAATGTAGTTACACCACTCTTGTATTGCTCCTTGTTTACCTAAAAGGTTAGTAACATTCGGTATACATATACAAGTCAACATTTCAACTCCTACTCAAATGTCAGAACACAAATTAAAATAACTATAGGAAGTACTGCATTATATTTATAATAGTCAGCAAAACATGTCATTTTGGCTACCCATAGTATTTGTGGCTTTAGTTGTACTTAGCATAAGTTCACATAGGTATAAGTCATAAATGTTTTAGAAATGTCTATCAGAGCATAAAGAGTGTCAACAAAGTATGAATATTATAAAAAAATTGAGACAATAAATTATCTCATCATCTGCCCCCTACTGAACATAATGCTTGTCCTCAAGCATTGCATTTCCTAGCTATAGACCCAAAATCACTGACTCTTGTCTTTCCCTTCTTTCCACTCCTAAAAGTGTAGTAAAATCCTCTTGTTCTTTCCAAGTAATCTCCTCGGTTCTCCTCCTACAAATGATCCAATCTAGTAGTATTGATGTCATATAGGGGCCATAGGAGCATAGGTGGTTGGAAAGACAAACGCATCCATAATTCCCTTCTGACTTGTCACCCCAACTGGATATATCTGGTTGCTCTATTTGTTTCTACCTCAAAGTTGATTGGGCTATGTGGCTTTATTTTCTTGAAGGCCTCTGGTAATCTATTCCATCGGCTCCTTACCCCTGCAAGACCTCTTTGAAATGAAAAGTAAGGTAATCCCTGGTATTCTCTGTAGACCCTATCTCTTAATGCAAAGGCTTTCTCCCTAATTTCAGGCTTCTATTTCCCATAGGTCAAATTGAGCCAATCCCTCAAGAGGACATTAGGCTTATGTGATTCAGCCCTTAATGGTAAGGGTTCAAATTTCTCTAGATCCCTGTAAATATTTAGTTGCCTGTCATAGTTTCCTTCATTATGCATCCATGACATCAGAGCCCTCAAATGAACATCCCCTATATAGAGAAAAGGATTCCTCTTTGTTTCATGTGGGATGACAAAGTTATGCAAATATAGCTCACATAATAAATTTTGCTTCCATGGGGGAAGAGTTTGATATATTCCATAAATATCTTGGGCTAACTTGAATTCATAGTCAATACTCTTCATTGTCATCATAAGTTGAAACAAAATAAATTGTTCTTTTAAACAAATAGCATATACCCTCGGTGGCGGTCTACAAGCTATGACTTGATCAGCTAGTTTTAGGGCTTTGTCCATTTGTTTTTTTTGTTTCTTTATCTTCTCCTTAAGACCTTCAATTTCCTCATCCTTATCAAATACCTCTTTCTGCATTTGATCTCTTTCCTGTCTCCACCAGGTCTTTTGAAAAATAAAATGATTGTATAGATTAAAGAGTACAGACTGAATTGCTGGTGAGGTAAATTCTTGTAGCTAAGCTTTCTTTTTCTTTTCTTTGGTAACTTGCTGAAAGTACTCAACAAACCACGTTGATCAATAGGGTATAGTGGAGACATTGGAATATACATGGTGTTGTGTAGGAGTTAGTTGAACATTCATAGGAATGCTCTCTTGTACTACATCAGGGCTTGGCGCAGGCATTCTTTGGTCATCTTGTGGCATGCTACTGCTAGGTTCTTGAACATTTTGAGATTCCTCCATATTTTGAGGTTCTACCTACTTGGGGGAATCATCAAGAATGTACTCAACAGAGGGTTCTAGAGTAGTTTTTGGTGCTGGGACAGTTGGATTTCCAAGGGAAGGCAGAGAAACTTGTCCTCGCATGTGAGGGCTTCTATGCATAGTTGCATCCTTGACCACTGCACTTTTATTTTGGTGGGATCTTTTTGGATTTTGTGCTGCAAGAGTAGATGCTGTAGGAGTAGACACTGCAAGACTTGACCTTTTTCTCTTATTTATTTGAACTGCAGTGTTTTTAATTTCACCTTCTAGGTTAGGGATTTCTTTTTCAATTTTCTATTTGCCTTTCTTTGTGGAAGAAGTAGGTATATTACTCTCTGGAGTGGGCTCAGAAGACTTTTTTTCTAGGGACAATTTTGGTTCTTTTTCTTTTGCAGCTATTTCTTCAGTAGGTCCAGAAGACTCTACTTCATTCCCTAGAGGTTGAGCAACAGGGTTAACTTGGGGTTGCAAAGTTTTAAATTGAAAAAATTCTACCCATGACATGGGAGAGACATCCCTAAGAGATTTTTCATCCAGAAGTTTTATTAGGGCATGATGGCTTATGGAATTTTCATTACCCTTCTGTATTTCCTTGGCACTAATGCTTTAACATATTATAGAGAAAATTAGGAACATTGTCCTGAAGATTATGCCTTATATGACTAAGCAATTTGAAATGATGGGAATGCAGATTTGAGAATCTTCCTTCAAAAGTTAAATACCTGATAATGTGGGTAGCCAATTCTACAAATAGTGGTGGAAGAGACAATCTCTTGCATCCCTGCTTAGTAATTTCAAGTGGAGGATCATGCGGTTGGGAGAATTGAGCTCAAGATGACCTGGCATCATGGTCGTTAGGATAGTTCTCTTCGATGAATGGCAACCTGATGACTTTTGTAATTCTTTCCTCGATGGAAACAACTATTAAACCCCACAAAGTTGTTTGTCCCTCTTCAAAAATGCCCATAAATTCTGCTGCAACCTCCTCATTAAATTCTATTAACTAAAGAAAATAACCCAACCAACTACATGCATTAAATCTACAGACTGCTTCAACATCTGCCAGTAAAATACCATGGTGAACTGGTTCATGCCTTTGTAATTTTCCACCCATCTTAGTAATGTCTAGTCTTCAATTTAATGCTAATCTTTGGTCTTTTACGCTCTGCAAATACCTTCTTCTTGAAATCCCAATTACAATTCTTGAAAATACCAATTTTTTGCTTACATTACCTCTTTTATGCTTAACATGAACAATAATAATGACATTGATTATAGAGGACATCACAGCTTTAAGTGTGAGTTACCTCACAATTTAATTATAGTCCTTTCAAGTCATATCAAGTTCAAAAAGTCAGAATTTTGCAAGTATGACAAATGTGTAGGATTAAAAGAATTAATAGAACAAAGCCTAAGTAAAACATTGATGTGACAAGGATGTGACTAGGATGGCTTAGGAATAACACTTGGGATTTATTACACTTCCCCTACCCCCTATGAAACATTAACAAGTGTCCTCACTTGATAAATTTAGCACGAGAATGGGAAACTAGCGTAATGCCAATATTATACATGTAATGCAGTACTAGATATAATTATTAAAATCTGTATGCTAAAAGTGAGTAAGGAGTTAAGAGTTGTACCTGACAATTAGATATCATACATAGGAATGCAAGTTGATGAGAGTGTCAATTCTGGCAGTCACATATGAGTGCTGACGTGGTATTTATTGAAAGCATTGGAAATAGAAATTGTGGGTGACATGGTGTTTGAGTGAGTGGTAGAAAGAGAAATGAGATGAGTTGGTGAGAAGAAGAGAGAAACGTGAATGAAGAAATATACCTCATGTTAAATGAAGTTTTATTATGGGAAATTTTTTAAGGCATATTATGGTGAGGCTGCAGGAGGAAGGCTTTCACCTTCTGCTACATGAACTGTTACCTAAGGTATTGTTGAAATTTGTGTGTTGAACTACTACAAGAATTCTTCCTTGGTTTGAGGTTTGTGATACAAGAGCAAGCGGTGTCCATTGAAAAGTAGTTTAAATTGGACTGGATCAAGTGTGGTCAATTGGACTGCTCCATTATCAAATACATATTCTATTTCATATGGTCCTAGCCATCTAGTTTGTAGTTTCCCTGAAATCTCCTTGAAGTGAGAATCATATAATAGAGACCAATCACCTACTTGAAATTCCTTATTCTTGATATGTGAATCATGCCACCTCTTCCTTTGGTTTTGGATTAGCTCTATTCTTTCCAATGCTGATTTTTGCATTTCATCTAAGGATTTGAGGTGGAGTAGGTGCTCTGTTTGTGCTGTAGGAAGATTGATGTTCAATTCCAGAGCTATGCACAATATTTTGTGCTCAAATTCTATGGGTAATATTGCTACCTTTCCATGTACCAACTCAAATGGTGTGAACCCTGTTGTGGTTTTCCATGTTGTACGATCAGCCCAGACTTCTTTAGTTAACTGCTTGCTCCAATTCCTGTGATGCAATTACACTGTCTTTGTTAATATGGCCTCTATTTCTCTATTTGTCATCTTTGCCTGTCCATTTGTCTGTGGATGGTAAGGGCTAGACTTCTGATGTCTTATACTATATTCCTTCATTATCTCACTAATCAGATTTGATGTGAACTATGATCCTTGGTTTGTTACTAATTCTCTTGGAACTCCATAACGGGTAAAAATGTCCTCATACAAGAATTTGGCTATTTTTTAAACTCTAGCATTCTAAATTGCTTTCACTTCCACCCACTTTTTAAAATAATATGTGCATACTAGGATGTAAGATTTTCCATTTGATGGAGGATCAATTGGTCCTATGAAATCCATACCCCATTTATCAAAGGGTGTTATCACCACTTGTGGATTAAGTGGCATCTCATCTGATTTTGTTGGATGACCTATCCTTTGGCATTTTTCACATTTTTTTGTATAACTAGCTGCATCCTTATGTAGTGTCAGCCAGTAATAACCTGTTGTTAATATTTTCAAGACTGTTCTCTTTGCTGCAAAGTGACCTCCACATGGTTCATCATGGAAAGCATGGAGTATGCCATATATATCATCTTCTCTCACACATCTTCTCATGATTTGGTCTGGACCAGTATAAAATAAATTGTTATCAATCCATGAGAATCGGAAGCTCTTCTCTACAAGCTTTCTTCTATCTTTAGGTGAGAAATGTGGGGGCATCTTACTAGCTGCAAGATAATTCACTATGTCAGCATACCATGGATTTTTTATTGCTATATGAAATAGGTGTTCATCAAGAAATGTATCTTCAACCTGAGTAGTGTCTTCATTAGTAGTTTGAAGTCTAGACAAGTAGTCAGCAACTACATTTGCCTTCCCTGGCTTATCAACAATTGTTATATCAAATTCCTGCAATAGTAGAAGCCATCTTGCCAATCTACCTATTATAGTAGGTTTGTTCATCAGATATTTTATTGTTGAGTGATCAGTGTGAACAAAAATAGGATAGCCTGTTACATAATGTCAGAATTTTTTAAATGCATAAACTACAGCTAGGAATTCATTTTTAGTAATTGTGTAGTTTAATTCAGGTCCATGGAGGCTTTTACTGATATAGTAAATTGCATTCTCAAGGTTAGTAGGCTTTTATCCTAGCACAACACCTATGGCATAATTTGATGAATCTGTATGGATGTGGAATGGAATAGACCAATCCAGTCCTTTGAGGACTAGTGCAGTTTTTATAAGTTTCTTTAGCTGCAAGAAGAACTCATCATATGCTTGTGTCCATATAAACTCAACTTCTTTTGTAAGAAATGTGTATAGAGGACTAGCTATTTGACTGAAATTTTTAATAAAGTGTCTATAGTATCTAGCATGTCCTAAGAAAGATCTTACATCTTTTTTCTTAGTAAGGGTAGGTAATGTGAGTATTACCTCAACTTTAGTTGGGTCCACTTGAATTCCTCCTGCTAAAATAAATGCCCAAGTACCACTCCTTCCTACATCATCATAAAGAATTTCTCACTATTAAGGGATAGATTATGTTCCTTACATCAAATTAGCATCTTTTCAAGATTCTTCAAAGCCTCTTCAAATGTCACTCCAAATGTTGTAAAGTCATCCATATATATCTCCATACAATCATGTGATATGTCAGCAAAAATACTAATTACAACCCTCTAGAATGTTGCTGGAGCATTGCACAACCCAAATGGTAGGACTGAATATGCATATGTCCCCATGGACATGTGAATGTAGTCTTCTCCTAGTCCTTTGGAGCAATAGTTATCTGATTGTATCCACTATATCCATCAAGAAAGGAAAAATACTTTTTACTGGCTAAAGTATCAAGTGCTTGATCAATGAATGGTAATGGGAAGTGATATTTCTTGGTAGCTTTGTCTAACTCTCTATAATCCACACAAATTCTCCATTTACCCCCCTTTTTGGGCACTATAACCAAAGGTGATACCCATTTACTATCAGATATAGGATATATAAAGCCAGCATCTAGTAACTTTTGTAATTCAGTTTTGACTATCTCTCTTAATGCTGGGTTAACCCTCCTTTGAGGTTGATGGAGTGGTAGGGTTCCTTCATTGATATAAATCCTATGAGTATAGAGTGTGGGGCTTAATCCTTTCATGTCTCCATAGTCCCATGCAAAGGCTTTCTCATGTGTTTGCAATAGTTTGGTTAGTTGCTCCATCTGTTATGAAGGTAGCTTATTATTCACATGGAGATTATGACCCTTAGAAAGCTCAACAATAGTTGTAAGGTCAAGCATGGACACTTCAGGAATAGGACTTGTGTTTACTTCACTAGGTAGCAACTGACATAGTTCTCAAAATTATCTTCATATGTAGTTAACTCTAACACAAAACTCTTAGATATATCTTTGATTACAACATAGTCATTATTAAGAATGCTCTAAATGACTTCATCTTCCTCTTGCAACTTTAGAAAAGATTGCCTATGTAACATCATGAGCTGAACCACAGAGTTCAATTCTTCTTTCCCATCTCCTAAATCTGACCATTTAGGTGTACTTAAATCTAGTTAAGGTTGAGCTGTAGGATACAATGCTAGTTTCTTAGTGGCTTGCCCATCTAAAATTGTCATGTTCCCTGATCTAAAACTAATTTTTTCATCAACTGTTGCTAACCATGGACGTCCTAGAATAACAAGGTAACCAACAAGATTGACCTTCGATGATAGAATCATGAAATCAGTAGGGTACTCCCAAGAATCTAAGGCAACTATTATGTCTTCTATCATTCCATTAGGGGGTGATAGTAGAGCTATCTACTAATTGTAATATTGTTGGAGTAGCTCTCAACCCTTTAATGCTCAGTTTATTCATAGTATCCTTAGTCATTACATTAATGGCAGCACCTAAGTCTATTAATGCATTTTTTACAATCTAACCATTAATGATGATGTTAACAACTAGACTCCTTGGATCTGAATATTTTGGAATTACCAGTTTTCCTAACATGATATCAGCCAATTGTCCTATAACATGAATTGTTGTAGGATCCTTTTTCTTTCTTCCATGCTTTTTAAGACACACTTCTTTTATTGGTTTTCCATAAATTGGGACATCCTTTATTGCTTGAAATAGGGGAATCTGGACATGCATGTTCTTTAATTGGTCAAGGATATGAAATGGCTGGTCTTCTTTTGGTATAGGTTTGTCCATGCTAAGCCTATGTAGAAAAGGAGGTTTAACTAATGTATGAACATTAGCTGAATTGGAAACATTATTTGGGGCAACAATATTTGGCAAAGAATTCTCTAGAATCAGTACTGGTGTTGCAAGAGTTTCAAGCACTTCGATAATAAGAGGTGGTTTAGGTTCAAACAAGGTAGTACCTGATCTTAAATGTATATCAGCTATGTTAAGTACATAGGTAGGGTACTGTTGAGCATCGGTAGCATACATCTATTGTTGTGGTTGTTGACTATTGGGATTCAGTTGAGGCTGAGTAGGTAACTACGTCTGCTTTTGAGGACCTATGTTTGAAGGTGGTGGCATTATTGTAGGTGTGTTTATTGGAGGTGGTAAAGGTGGATATCCATGATTTGGATTAGGCCATTGCTGAGGTCCTCTCTACTGTTTAATGGGCTGCCAATTCCCTTGTGGTTGTTTCCATTGATTTTTAAATTATGGTCATTGGGGTTGTTTCAGAGGATACCATTGATTATGTTGATTATTTGGCCAAGTATTATTCCAAGTGGGTTGATCATACTATGGAGGACTTTGGACATTCTAGTTTTTCTACTGACTATTATAAGGATTTAAAATTTGTAATGGGTCTTGAGGCATACCTTGTCTCGTGGCCCATGGTCGACATTGAGAAACAAAGAATACTTGCTCATCCTCTCCTTCTATCTTTAAATATTCAGTTGGAAGATGTCGATTCTCCAAATTTGTGACTAATTTGCACTAACAATCCTTCTTTTGTTTGCAGCAATGGGGACAGTATTCAGCTAGTTGCGCCTCTGCATCTACATGATTCTTCTTGGTAGTCATTGTGTCCAAGTGTGTGGAGACATCATTGATGATGTATTTCTTGAAATATGACAATAGGTTTGAAATCTCCATCTTTGAAATACTGAAGCCACTTCCTTTTGCCAGTGTTGGATGAAATCCCCTTCCTTTATTCACTACTACTTTGGAATAATTCAGACAAATCTTCTAAAGGTCATCCCAGGAAGACTGAGATATATCTCCTCCAGCCATGAGGTCCAATGCTTTGATACAATTATTATTCACTCCTCTTAGAAAAATCAGCTTCTGTGAATCCTCCTGCAATGCATGTTGAGGGTACTTTTGCAAGTTATATAGGAAGTGTGATATGTAGTCCTCCAATGTCTCATCTTCCCTCTGTGACATTTGAAAGATGTCATCTCCTTTTGAATCACCTCCTTTACAGTATTCCTTATACTTCCTTAGAAATAAATCTCTCATCCCAACCCAATCAACTACTACATTTTCTCCTAAGCCAATGAACCATCTGAGAGCTGACTCCTTCAATGTTGGTAGAAACAACTTAAGCTTATGACTATCAATATTATAGTCAAAACTTTGGCATAATATGTCAAACTCAAACAAAAAGGTGTTAGGATCCTCTATAATAAAGCCATAGAAATTTGGAAGGGCTGAAGTAGGTATGTTCTTGAGGTTAGGATTGTTGATAAGACTTGGAATAGGAAATGGAAATGTAGGAGCTACCATTATTGGAGGTGTTGGATATTGAAACTGTGGCTGGAAAGTATTATTGACCGGAAGGTTCTAAACAATAGGTGGTCCTGGATTGGGATTATTATGGAAAATGGCTAATATTTCTACAAAAGGATGGAGGTCAAATGTATCATGAGTGTCTTCTTCTATTGAAGATGATGCAACAAACTCAGGACTTGCGTCGAGAAATGGTAACTAAAGTTCTTCAAATTCTTCTTTCAGTTTAACAAGTTCTTTTGGAAGAAATATGCTATGAACATCTCACCTTCTTCAATGCATGCAAGTAAGTTGATGAACTTGTGAAGCAAGCTCACAACTACTCTGTATTGACTAAAAATGGGAAACTAGTCTAAAAAATAAATGACTCATTAAGGTTCCTAGTTTGACACCATCCCCGACAACGGTGCCAAAAATGAACAGTCTCACAATAGATAATGATAATCATGTCATTGTCTCTCTTAGGATTGATGTATTCATACTAAGGATTACTTTCCCCATCATGAAATGCATTTAGATTGTCAACCCAGGGACGTAGACTTGAAATGGGACAACACAGTTTGTGCACTAAGTTCCTCTAAGAGTCATACTACCTATGTTTTAGGAAGATAAAATGCATGAAAGAAACCTATACTAATGTTGTAGGAAAGTAAACACACTTGGCTACTTAATGAAATTACTATTGAAATCTTATGAAATGAATCTAAGCCTGTCTAACAACTCAAAACATTCACTATGTCTATCTCTGCAAGTGCTACAAGAACATTCATAGTAGTAATGATGTAGCATAGAAAATGTAGGAAGCAAATCTACTCTATCTTAATCTAATCCACCTCCTAAGTGAGTCCCCTTGGTTGGCTTCTATTCACTACTAACACATAAAATACTTCAAAATCACTCTTCCATTATATTATCCTTAACTGATTACATAGTAACTGAATAATGAAGAACAGAAAAGAGTAACTTTGTTACACTGAATGCAACATTCTAAGATTTCTCACTACCTATCTAAATTAGTCAAATCCCTTTATATAGAGGATTGACGCTTATTGAAAGCATAATAGAAAAGTTTGATTAAACCTCGCCATATAAGGAGGAGATAAAACAACCATGACATATTACAATTACTACAGATAACATAATAACAACTTTGAGGAAATATAGTAGGACTTATTTCCTATATTCTCTGGAACAACTCCTTTCTAGGCATGGCATAATCCTAGGAATAATGCTAGCTCTTTCCTCCATGGTTGGTCTCATAACGCTTCTTTCTTTAATGTAGTTACACCACTCTTGTATTGCTCCTTGTTTACCTGGAAGGTTAGTAACATTCAATATACATATACAAGTCAACATTTCAACTCCTACTCAAATGTCAGAACACAAATTAAAATAACTATAGGAAGTACTGCATTATATTTATAATAGTCAGCAAAACATGTCATTCTAGCTACCCATAGTATTTGTGGCTTTAGTTGTACTTAGCATAAGTTCACATAGGTATAAGTCATAAATGTTTTAGAAATGTCTATCAAAGCATAAAGAGTGTCAAAAAAGTATGAAGACTATAACAAAATTGAGACAATAAATTATCTCATCATGTAGATAGAGGAATCTTCAACAAGAGGGCTCCAAAGAGATTGAATCCTTCAATGGCTATCAATAGATCTCCTTGATGAATTGGATCTTGAATGCTTGAATACTTGAATTCTTGAGGATGAATGAATTCTTGAATGCTTTCCTTCTCCTTCTTGCTTGCTTGAAGATTTCTTGATCACTTGATTGCGAAAGATGCTTGATAGTAGATAGCTTGATCATGGAAAAGTGGATTGTGAAAATGAAAGAGGAAGGCTTCCTTTTACACTAGTCTAGGGAAAAAACTTCTAGAGAGGCTGACATAGGAGAATTAAATTCCAATTAAGCCTTAACCCCTAGAAATGGACCTATATTGAATACAATTTAAGATTTTACCATTTCGAAATCTAAAACAGTCGACTCGAAAGCGGGAAATAAAACTTCTAGAAGCCCGATATCCTAAAACCTCAGGAATATAAAATTTGGACCTAGGGTCAAGGTCAAGGTTGATTTTAACCTAGGTCAAATTTGAGGTCATCCTTAACCTAGGTCAAAGTTGAGGTCGACCTTGACCCATAAGGTTTTCCTTGACCTTGAAGTCAAAGATCTCAGTTTCTTAGGATAGAGTGCCAAAAAGAGGCTGGAAACAGGTGGAGAGAGAAGCAGAACAAGGGTAAAATGCTAGATGCAGTCAAAAAACCACTCAAGGCACTTGAAATGACCTTAGGACACCTACTCAGAGGGCTAAACTAGTCCTAAATGGAAGTGCATCCATTTTCTGACGATACAATCATTAATCATTAAAAACATGCATTTCATAAATCATTAACCATTAAATTATAATCATTCAAGGCATTTCATAATATTTTTCATTCATCTAAGCTATGTCATATATAAGACATCCTTCCAAGAATATAATATTTAAATGCATTCATTACATTTTGCATCAGAAAAATAACAAAAACAAGCATATAGATAAGACATGTAGAGCTCCATATATCATCAAAAATCAAATGTCCAACATATAATGACATCATAAATGAGAATAGTCTATGAAAAGGATAATCAAAGTAATGTCCATCAAATCAAATCAAATGTCTACAATATACATCAACAAGAGTCCTGATCAAAATGATACATATGATACAAATGAGTGAGACAATCACTACTCTCAACTAGTACCACTTGCACCCATATCATATGGCCCACCTGTACTAGGATCCCTGCTAGAACTAGGCTAAGAACCTTGCTAATCCATAGTACCCATAAAGGTATGCATCATAGCAGTAGCACTAAATTAAGATCCTAACCCCTAATCTCTATCATACCATCCTATAATGATCTCGCATCTTGTACAAGTGTATCTGGTGCCTATGAAGATGGCACTGCCTATGCTAGTGGAACTGGTGTAACCAAGGAAACTAGTACAACCTATAGAATAGGTACCTATCTAAATATGTGAGGTCTTTGTCGACCCAAACCTACAATAACCATCAAATGAAGTGCCACCTATCCACCACCCCTCATCCTCATAGCTTCGCCTCTCATCCTCACTCTACCAATACCTTGACCCCTCATCATCACACTACCACCTCTGATAGGTATCTGAGATACAATCTATTTGGTAATCCGACCACCTCTAAATGGTTTTCTCCCACCTCTCCTTCCTCTCCCACCACCACCACCACCACCATCATCATCATCACCATCACCATCATCATCATCATCATCATCATCATCATCATCATCATCATCATCATCAGATCTATCATCAATATCAGGAATGGGCTCAGTCAGATCTGTGAAATGGGGGAAAAGATGTTGAGTGAACCACTATGCATAATCATCTGTCATGCCTGCATCAATAATATGTGAGTGCATATCCCAAGCCCAAATGTAGAAAAACAAGAATCTCATCATGAGAAACTTGATAGTCTATTTTTGGACCCCACATGGATATCTCAACCTGTACCTATGCATATAAGGCCAAACCCTGAGGCATACCCTGTACTCCCCCAAACTGATGGAGTATTATATGTAAGAAATATCTCTCAATAACTAATGGTGTCTGTCTAATCATCCATTGAGGCATGAACATGAAAGGTATCTCTACATCATCCTCTTGCCATGTAAGGTTTCCATTTGACCCTAATAAATGCCATCTAACATGCGGTGCCAATATTCTAGTTTTTCCAGCTGAGGCTGGACAACTACTCCCTCATATATATATATGTGTGTGTGTGTGTGTGTGTGTGTGTCTATATAGTATATATATATACATATATATATATATAGTATATATATACATATATATATATACATATATATATATATATATTACATATATATATATATATATATGTATAGATATATACATATATGTATATATGTAATATTTATATACATATATGTATATATGTATATATATATACATATATATATATATACATATATGTATATTATATATATATATATTGTATATATTATACATATTATATATACATATATATATATATACATATATATATATAGTATTACATATATATATATACATATATATATATATACATATTAGTATATATATGTATATATATATATATGTATATGTATGTACTACTCCCTCATATATATTATGTGTGTGTGTGTCTATATATACATATATATATATAATATATATGTATGGAGGGGGTTTGTGTTTTTGTTATGTCTTATTTATTTTTATTACTTTCATTTTTAATCTAGTCAAGATATGATATTATGTATTGTATATATAGATTGGATATATATATATACATTGATAGATACATATAGAGATAACATGACTTTTATGCTATTTCGTGAGAGATATGGGGATATTTAGTTTATATATCTGT
>BSBK01005559.1:117500-179208 GCA_027943335.1 Chamaecyparis obtusa | reverse complement strand
GGTCCTAATGGGTTGTAGGATACATTAATGAGCCCTAGGAATATTTAGCACCCCCTAGGACCCCTTTGAACAAATTATAAACCCTTAGGACCCATTATGTATCATAAGGAATCCTAACGGGTCACTAGACCTACTAATGAGTCCTAGGACCATTTAGCATGACTTAGGAACTAGTAATGTGCCCTAAGGTCTCTTAGTATGCATTACAACCCCTATGTACCCTATATGTACAACAAGGGGTCATAGGAGATGTTAATGAGTCCTAAGATCATTTAGGACCCATTACTATTTTCTACGACCCATTAGTACCCATTAGGACACCTTAGGACCTCTTATGTATCATTACGGGGTCCTAAGGGGATTTGGGGTACATTAATGAGTCCTACGACCATTTAGGACCCCTTAGGACCCAATGATGTGTCTTATGATGCTCCATACACATTAGGACCTCTTAGGATCTATTATATATATCACAAGGGGTTGTAGGGCGTCATAGGACTAATTAATGATTCCTATGATCATTTAGGGCCCTTAAGGACTAATTAATGTTTCCTCGGGGCCCATTATTACCCATTAGGACCCACTATGTTTTAATATAAGGAGTCCTTAGGGAGCTAGGACCCATTAATGAGTCCTAGGACTAATTAGGTATAGAACCACAAAGAAAATATCCACATCAGACTATAATTTTTGTGTAGAAACCAAATAAAGGTAAAAAAATGGTGGGATCAAATCCACAAGATGATTTACTAGCACAATAACTCTATTAAGGTACAAAGGGGAATGTACATGCATTCAAGCTTACAATGGTGAGCTCACTTCTCAAATGCAATAGAAGGAAATAACCTTGAGAATACAAAAAGTCCTACAGCCTCAAATGGACTACAATCTATTGTGGACAACAATACATTTATCTTCTTGTGGCTTTTAAAGTTCTTTCCAACTCTTCAATTTATACCTAGAAAAATTATACACTTTTCTCCTCTTGACTTTTCATTTCCCTCCCCATATATATATATATATATATATATATATATATATATATATATATATATATATATATATATATATATATATATATATATATATATATATATATATAATATATATATATATATATATATATTTGAATTCAAAGAAAGGGTTTTTTTTTAGATTTTTTTTTTATTGTTTGTTGTTAATTTTAGAAGAAAAACATTGAGTTCTTTTTGGAGACAAAATTTCTCTTCATGTTTGATAGGTTGTAATTTAAGTTTCTGTGTTTTTGAAGTTCCTCAACTAATTGTTACAATTTATTTGTGAGAATTTTTGTTACGTGTTTGGTCATATCCCTAAGCATGACTCTTCCAAAGAAGTGGGTTAATGGGTATTCTAGAGGTGTTACAATTAGGGATAGGAATATTATTGGGAAAGTTTTACGTGATACTCCCCCCTCATAGGTATTGATGGAAACCCTCTGTTTTGTCAAACCTTTTTCTTGTTGCTCTTGAGGGTTTGATAATGTTGACCTCTACTATTTTTTCAAGTGTGAAATCACTTTTAGTATTGATTTTGCAGATCTCTGCCCCTCCACCCCTCCCAAGGAGGCCATTTTTCTTATCAGTTCCATTTTCTCCCCTACCGATGTTTCTTCCATGCCCTTGTTGCACCTTTTCTAACTTGACTATCCAAGCATACAACAAACAAGGCCCTAGAAAGAAGATTGTTCTGGGAAATCTTAGGTTAGTCAAGCAAAAGCATTGCGATTGAGGATGTAATGCATCACATTTCTAATCAAACCTACACTATTACCATTATGCTCCCACCATCGCCTTTATCAAGCACCACTATGGTCAGTTCCTACCACCCAACCAATCTAGAGCCTCCAATACATATACATATACATATACATATAACTAAACATATACACACATGTATGTAGTATGTATATGTGTGTGTATATATATAGAGAGAGATCTTTCTAGTATTTTAAGTTAGATTTTAATACTACTATAACTTCTACTTAGTATTTGCAAATATAAATAAAATGATAAATTTGTTATATAAAAAATTTAACCATAAAAATAACTCAATGGACCTTGAAACTTAATGCAAACCAAGTAAAATGTATCATATTTAAAATACATGTTGCTAAATACTCTAGATAACAATCATTAAAATCTACATCAAATCACATCAAATAGAACTCCAAATCATATATACAATCACCTAATACGTCGTATTATCACCCATTATGTCATATTAATAGAGGCATCTCATGCAATTAGCCCCCCACATTAGAGTAAGTGTATTGGCATGCTTAATGTAGGAAGAACACTTGTGATTCCTTCGAATAAACACATTTTGTTATTCAAGAATACTTCTTAAAATTGATCATCAATCAATTTCAATTTCATTCTCTTTATTTTAGGATGTGAATCTATAATATAAATATATAAATAAAGACAGCCAACTGATAGTTTTATAATAGAATGTTAATTTGAATTGAAATTTATTAGTTAAGTATCTTAGATATCATGTTGCTAACTATTGTCTTAAATTAAATTGGATAGCTGACACTGAATAATTATCTAAAACGTTTTAGACAAATATATTTGGAAAAGACTCAAACTTTTTTTCATTACTTACTTATAAATAAAATTGTACACAAAATATCTCTCTTTAGATTGTCCCTTGCAAATAATTGTAAATTAAAGAGACTCTTATTCGCTAGCTACATTATCAATCAATTATCCTTAAACAATGATAAATGTAAATTAACTTAATGAGTATGCCGTCTTAATATATGCCTAGAGTATTATTCATTATTAGCACATGACATCAATAACAAATAAAACTGAATCGATGTAGTTTAATCTCAGAAAGCAAATTAACACTGATTTGAATAGACTGAATGAAAATACATCAAATGATGAATATAATGAGTTCTACAAAAGAGCTTGTCTTATTTGCCTACCCTGACAATAAATCATAATACGAATGATTATGTATTTCATTCGCTGCCCCCTTCTTGATAGGTGGAAGTAGGGACATCAAACATTGCGAGAGAGACGCCCATATGCCCAAGTCTCATCTGGTATAACGGCCTTCTTCAGACTAAGTGTGGAGCATGGAGGAGTTTTGCAAGGAGAGTTCGTACTACCCTCGACATGGAGCACAAACAGAATGAACAACACAACGAGTACCCCTTTTCAGGTTCATATTCATAAGATTCTTCATATTTTGTATCTCAAACGTTCGGAAAATGCCTTACTGTTCAGCTAATTGTATTGTTAGATGCAGATCAATATGGGAATGACTGCAATACTTGAACATTTTTTATAGAGAGCCGGTATCCTAAACAAGTAAACCGTAAAGCGCTTCTGGTTGAATCTAGCAGTCAATGTTTTATGGCGTGGTGGAGACGAAACAATTTACAATATGGTTTCTATTCAATACAGCAACATTGAACAAATATTTACGTATAATCGAAGAGATGAAATAGATTATAATTTTTTAAAATATATATTTTGTTAAAAATTCTTTCAATTCAGTTTTACTTTAGAGAATTGAGTAGATTTTTAGGTTTAATAGAGTGATCTAAAATTAATTTAAATAAAATCACCATGTAGATAAATGCTTAGAAGTGTATTTATTTACTATTCGCACGTGAGATTACAATTATATGCATACAAATCAAGTACTATGGTTTAGAAGAATGAACTGTTAATTATTTCAATTTAGCAATTTAATAATGAACATGAAATTTTATACAGAGGAAGCTATATGAAACAAGTACTTTATTTTAGTGAATGTTTATATTAGAATAGAAGCGGAATGAATATAGCTATCAATATTTGTTTCTATGTTTATGCTAGGAATGAAGGCCTTCTAGACTAAAAGGATGGCTCAAGTGTAATAATGTAGTCAAATTGTTTTTGACATTACCAATAAACAAAAAGAATTCAAGAACACGTGTTTCTAGTTTCATAGGCATATTCTTGATGCAGGAGCATCCTGGGTGTAAGAGCAATCTTGCATCACCCAAAAATATTTCTATTTTTATATTCAATAAGGGTTATTTTGTGCAGAGCTGCTATTTGTGGAAAGTTACTATTTTTGGTAATTTTTGTACGTGCTCAGAATGATCTGATTTCTTTCTTGGAGGTTCATTTTGGTCATATAAGTCTGCCAGCAAAGTTTCATTTCCAGATCAAGTGTATGTTGGAAGATATTGAAGATTTTCGGTATTGGCAGCAAAGTACAGAAACTTTGAACTCAGTTTTGAAGGCTTTAGAGGCCCCAGATGAGGTCAAAAATTTGGGTGACGGGCGCTTGCGTAGGTCAAGCCTGTAGAGCGCTTCGTGGTGTTTCCGAAATGGGGTTATAATAGCCGATCGGGTCAACTGGTGATGACTTATGGTCTTCAGAAGTTGGGCCACCCGAAATGGCAGAAAATAATTTTCTTCAAAATTTATGTTCGGGTTTCAAAGGTTATCTTGAGCCGACTTTGATGTAATAAATTAAAAAATAAAATAATTCTAAGTTTGGTCGGCCCTTAGGGCTAAATTTCTGGAACCTTCTCGGGCGGTGGAAATTGCCTATATAAGGAAGGCTGTATTATTGTCTTAGGCAGTTCAGAATAGTTCTAGGTAGTAGATCTGGGTAATAGTTCGAGGCTTTGTCCTACAGAATATTATAAGGGAATGCCCATGTGGCTTTGCATATTGTAATTTTGAAAGTTTGTAATTCCACATTTGTGGAGATAATAAGAAGCCAATTTTTTGTTCTTGCATATTGTTGTTGTTTCTCTATTTCTGTTATGTGTTTGTGGTATTAAGGGGAGCACCCTTCATCAAGTGGTATCAGAGCAGGAGTTCTTGAGTGTGTAAATAGATCGCCGACTGTGAGGCAGTTTGCACCAGGACCGTGGCTAGGGTTTCAGCGCGCATCGTGAAAATGCCTCCACGACGAGAACGTGGCGGAAGAGTTGGTGCTGTGACACCTGAGGTTAGAGAGCTGCAGAGACAAGTGCGAGCATTGCAAGAAGAGATTCGCAGAAGAATGAATCTCAATGTCAGAGACGAAAGCGAGGATGAAGCCGAAGAAGAATATCAAGAAGGAGAAGCCGAAATTGTGAACCAGGAGGAAGAAAGACTTTTTCGGGCCATTTCCAAGATTGGGAAAAGACCTAAGATTGAGGTTCCTACATTTTCTGGAAATCTTAACTCAGAAAAATTGATTGACTGGATCAATGAAGGTGAGGAATATTTTGAGTACGAAGATGTTGACGATCCTGATAGGGTCAAATTTGCGAAGGCCAGATTGAAAGGTCATGCGAAGATCTGGTGGCAAGAAATTTAGTTGGAGCGAAATAGAAGAGGGAAAGATAAAATCACAAGATGGGATCGGATGGTGGATAAATTGAAGCGACAGTTCATTCCTGTTGATTATGAGCTTGACCTACTGAAGAAAATGTAGAGTTTGAAGCAAGCAGGAAGATCTGTTCAGGAGTATACAGAGGAGTTCTATCGACTTCTCATCAGAACAGGCCATGCAGAAGCTGATAAGGAGAAAGTTGCCCGATACCTTAATGGGTTAAGGCCAAGCATTCAGGAGGAGCTGAATCTGGTTCGAATGAACAGTATTGAAGAGGCATACCAGTTTGCCCTAAAAGTAGAGGAAAAGCTGAACAAGAAGTTTGAGAGCAGACAAAATGGAAGAGGTCGCGGTGGATGATCTGGTGGACGGTCATACGGTGGCCGAAATGAAGATCCGAAAAAGAAGGATGAGGCCAGTAGTAGTCAGAATCAACGAGGAAATAATTTCAATCGCTTCCAGGATCAGAATAATAGAGATCAGAGAGGAAGAGGAAGAGGACAAGGATCTGGAAGAGGAGGCTTCCGTGGAACATGTTTTCACTGTGGAGAAGAAGGTCATAGGGCATTTGAATGTCCTCAGCGCCAAGGCAGAACAGACAGGAGAAATGAAGGCCAGGTCAGAGTTGCACATGTAGATGAAGATGCCAGATCATCAAATTCTGAAGATGCTGAAAGAGGAGAAATGTTGATTAACAGAAGAGTCCTGTTGAGCGGTGAGAATGAACCTGAGCAAAGGAGGAGCCTGTTCCGCACCAGGTGCAAGTGTGAAGGTAAATATTGTGATGTGATTATTGATAGTGGAAGCACTGACAATTTGGTGTCAGAAGAGATGGTGACAAAGTTGAAGCTCAAGAGACAGAAACACCCACATCCATATCGGATTGCCTGGGTACAAGATGACCACAAGGTCATGGTCAATGAACAATGCCTAGTGAAGTTCAAGATTGGCGGATACCAAAATGAGGTATTGTGTGATATCATATCTATGGATGCATGTCATATATTGTTGGGTAGACCATGGCAATTTGACAGATGTGCTGTACATGATGGTCGTGCGAATACCTATTCCCTGACAAAGGATGGAGTGCGGCATAAGCTAAAACCATTGAAGGAGACTGAAGAAAAGGTATGTGGTAATACAAGGATAACTTTTGTTGATGGAAGAAATTTTCTAGATGGTATGAGGCATGAGCATGTATGTTTTTCTTTAATTCCAAAAGCCGGGTAAAGAGAAAGTAGAAGATGTTCCTATAGAAGTTGCAGATTTGTTGAATGAGTTTCAAGATATTGTATCCGATAACGTGCCTGATGGATTACCACCAGTCAGGAAGATCAGTCATCAGATGGACTTGATCCCAGGAGCGAGTTTGCCGAACAAGGCAGCACACAGAATGACACCTACAGAAAGTGAAGAGTTGAACAGACAAGTACATGAGTTGTTACAGAAAAGATTGATCCGTGAGAGTCTAAGTCCCTGTGCTGTACCAGCGGTATTAGCACCAAAGAAGAATGGAGAATAGAAGATGTGTACAGATTCTAGGGCAATAAACAAGATCACAATCAAGTACAGGTTTCCATTGCCACGAATGGATGATATTATGGACTGTTTGAGTGGAGCTGTGTATTTTTCAAAGATAGATCTGAAAAGTGGATATCATCAGATTCAGGTCAGAGAAGGAGATGAGTGGAAGACTGCCTTCAAGACAAAGGAAGGACTATATGAGTGGTTAGTCATGCCTTTTGGGCTAACCAATGCACCGAGCACTTTCATGCGGCTCATGAACGAGGTTCTGAAAGAATTTTTGGGTAAGTTTGTCATTGTTTACCTAGATGATATTTTGATCTTTAGTAAGACATTAGATGAGCATATGATGCATATTCGTATAGTATTTGAGAAGTTGAGAGAAGAGAAATTGTTGATTAATTTAAAGAAGTGCGGTTTTGTGAAGAAAGAGTTGGTGTATTTGGGGTTTGTAGTTTCAGGAGAAGGTCTAAAAATGGACCTAGAGAAGGTACAGGCTATCCTTGAATGGCCTACTCCAAGGAGTGCTACTGAGGTAAGATCTTTTCATGGTCTAGCTAGCTTTTACAGAAAGTTTATCAAAAATTTTAGCAGTATTTGTGGACCCTTGACTGAAACAATGAGAGGGGATAGAAAAGAGTTTAAGTGGACTAAAGAAGCAGAAAAGGGTTTTCAATTATTGAAACAAAAAGTTACAGAACAACCTATTTTAGCACTTCCAGATTTTAATAAGGTGTTTCAAGTAGATTGTGATGCTAGTGGTACTGCAATAGGAGCTGTTATGCGCCAAGAAGGTAAACCTGTTGCTTATTTCAGTGAGAAGTTAAATGATGCCAAGAGGAAATATTCTATTTATGATCAAGAATTTTACGCTATAGTTCAGGCATTAAAGAAGTGGAGACATTATCTACTTCCTAAGGAGTTTGTTTTGTATACTGATCATCAAGCTTTGCAATATTTGAATAGTCAAGAAAAATTGAATCAAAGGCATTTGAAATAGGTTGAGTTTTTACAGAGTTATACATTTGTTTTGAAATACAGAAGTGAAAAGTCTAACAGGGTTGCAGATGCTCTTAGCAGAAGGCAACTATTGCTGACAGAAATGTAGATTGAAGTGGTTGAGTTCAAGGAACTCAAGAATTTGTATCCAGAAGATCCTGATTTTGGTGAAGCTTGGAAAGCTTGTACAGAACCTGTTACTCTAGACAGGACGAAATGGTTGGATTTCATCATCCAGGATGATATGCTATTCAGAGGGAGTCAGTTGTGCATTCCACGAAGTTCTATGAGGGAGAATCTCATCAAGGAGAAGCATAGCGGAGGATTGGCTGGACATTTTGGTCGTGACAAAACCCTTGGTTTGGTTAGTGAGAATTATTATTGGCCACAGTTGCAGCAAGATGTGAAGAAGTTTGTACAGAGTTGCAGAGTATGTCAGATGGCAAAAAGAGTGAAGCAGAATACAGGGTTGTATCAGCCATTATCTGTACCAGAGAAGCCTTGGAAGGATATCAGCATGGACTTTGTTCTTGGTTTATCGAGGACACAGCGGGGACACGATTCAATTTTTGTGGTAGTTGATAGATTTTCAAAGATGGCACATTTTATTCCCTGCAAGAAGACTAATGATGCTGTTCATGTAGCAGAATTATTTTTCAGAGAAGTGGTGAGACTTCATGGTTTGCCAAAGACCATAGTTTCAGATCGGGACACTAAGTTTGTTGGATATTTCTGGCGTACATTGTGGAAGAAGTTGAAGACAGATTTGAAGTTTAGTTCATCACATCATCCACAGACTAATGGACAGACAGAGGTGGTGAATAGAAGTTTGGGAAATTTGCTGAGATGTTTGGTTGGAGATAAGCCAACAGGATGGGATTTGATTTTACCACAGGCAGAATTTGCATACAATAATTCTGTCAACAGGAGCACTGATAAATCACCATTCCAGATTGTATATGGAAGTAGTCCAAGAAATGCATCTGAATTGAGAAAGATAGATAAAGGAGAAATAAGTAGTGCTGAAGCTGAGGATTTTGCAGAACAGTTGAAGAACATCCATGAGGAGGTGAGGAAGCATATTACCAAGATGAATGCACAGTATAAGGCTAAGGCAGATGAGAAAAGGAGGTATAAGAAATTTCAGGTTGGTGATGAAGTCATGGTTCATTTGCGGAAGGAGCGGTTTCCGGTTGGTACATATAACAAGCTGAAAATGAAAAAGTTTGGGCCATGTAAGATACTGAAGAAGCATGATTCAAGAAATGCATATGAGGTAGAATTGCTTAGTGAGCTGAATATTTCACCAGTGTTTAACATTTCAGATTTGACAGAGTATCACGAAGGAGGTGTTGAAGATGAGGTTGCAGCAGCACAGTGGAGTATTCCAGCAATTAGTTCAGACACTAAGGAGATCGAAGATATACTGGACAGTCATGTTGGCAGAAACACAAGGAACAGGACATATGAAGAATATCTGGTCAAGTGGAAAGGATGACCTATTGAAGATTCATCATGGCTGACAAAGGAGGAGGTTAGCTGTCTTGGTTTTCCTCTGCACACCTGAGTCGTGATAGGGTCACTTCTCAAATTACCCTGGGTGTCTGATGCATGAGCATCTTGGGTGTAAGAGAAATCTTGCATCACCCAAAAATATTTCTATTTTTATATTCAATAAGGGTTATTTTGTGCAGAGCTGCTATTTTGTGGAAAGTTACTATTTTTGGTAATTTTCATACGTGCTCAGAATGATCTGATTTCTTTCTTGGAGGTTCATTTTGGTCATATAAGTCTGCCAGCAAAGTTTCATTTCCAGATCAAGTGTATGTTGGAAGATATTAAAGATTTTCGGTATTGGCAGCAGGGTACAGAAACTTTGAATTCAGTTTTGAAGGCTTTAGAGGCCCCGGATGAGGTCAAAAATTTGGGTGACGGGCGCTTGCACAGGTCAAGCCTGTAGAGCGCTTCGTGGCGTTTCCGAAATGGGGCTATAATAGCCGATCGGGTCAACTGGTGATGACTTATGGTCTTCGGAAGTTGGGCCACCCGAAATGGCGAAAAATAATTTTCTTCAAAATTTCTGTTCGGGTTTCAAAGGTTATCTTGAGCCGACTTTGATGTAATAAATTGAAAAATAAAATAATTCTAAGTTTGGTCGGCCCTTAGGGCTAAATTTCTGGAACCTTCTCAGACGGTGGAAATTGCCTATATAAGGAAGGCTGTATTATTGTCTTAGGCAGTTCAGAATAGTTCTGGGTAGTAGATCTGGGTAATAGTTCGAGGTTTTGTCCTACAGAATATTGTAAGGGAATGCCCATGTGGCTTTGCATATTGTAATTCTGAAAGTTTGTAATTCCACATTTGTGGAGATAATAAGAAGCTAATTTTCTGTTCTTGCATATTGTTGTTGTTTCTCTATTTCTGTTATGTGTTTGTGGTATTAAGGGGAGCACCCTTCATCAATTCTTCTTATTAGTTCCTATAGGCAGTAACTATTTCATCCCTTAGATGCAATTTTTTTTAATTAACCAATCAGAATTTAAGATTTTTTAAGTCTATTTGTATATCATAAAGTTTGATAATTTCAACATATTTTACAAATTCAAATAATGCTATTTATTTAGAATTCTATTGACTGTCAAAAAAAACCATGAAAAAGTTAGAATTTAATTGAAAAAATCCAAAAAATTATACATTATTGTCGAATGGCTGAGAGGTACATATGACAGGCTATCTTACATCATGCTTAATGCTTATTGAATGCGGAATTTATTTTTAAAAAATGATGAAATTGGTGTGACGAGCCGGACAAGTGCATCGTGCTTAATGCTCATTGAATGCATATTGATTATCCTGCAAATTTTCTTTATTTCTTTGTTGTGCTTGCTCAGAATTCTTTATTTCTTCACTTGTGTTTGGCGAAGGGAACGATGAATGGACAAACACAAGCTACTTCTTCAATGATACCTGCTAGACAGACAGACCAAGCTTCCAATATGCAATCAGCGTATGCAGGTCAACATGTAATTTGTTGTACGGTATTTACCGATCTGTTTTCACGTATTCCTATTGTCCCTATTGTCACAATGTTGTATTATCTTTACCATTTCTGTTTCCAGCAATACCTAATGTCACAAGGCAAAGTGGCACTGAGCACAAGGATAAAGATTACATCAGTTTACTTCTAAAATTAGCTATTTCTGTCGAGCGCTGTAACAGTGATTTTGTGCGGATCAATTTTCTTCAATCTTCCTTTTAATTTGGAGAATTTTCAGTTGAACCTACATAGAAAGCACAATAGAAACACAACTTTTAAAGGTGATATTTACACTTCCAGTGAAACATCAAAATGGCATGCTAAAAAGGACAATTACAAATATAAAAAATAGTTAGTTTTAGTGCCCAAGATGTGTACACATACTGTGTGTTTGCAATTACCTCAAGATGACCTCCTCGGCGTAGGCATGCTTTATAGTTACAATTTCCATAGCAAAATGGATAAGCATTAGCAATCTCCTTTGTTTTCTCAGGGTACCTAGATATCAGATCGAATTTTCAAACCAAGAGAAGATCAATAAGATTACTATTTACAGGGACACAAAATAAAGTTTTAACAATTGAAACGCTCAACAAACATATGAATTAGAATTTAAATATTAGATAGTAAAAGGCCTATTTCCACTAGATAACTTTGTCGAGTATGCATACCATCTTTCTAAACAACAAACACAATAACGTTTATTGCAGTGGGAGCATCAAACAACTCTCCCTTTGTCATTTCTTTGGCACTGATGACACATCAGACTTCCTCCCTGTGACAATAAATGTGATGCGTTTATGGTAAGTGTATTGTCCTGAGACTATATATATATATACCTGGACTTCCCAAAGAAATACCAAAAAAAACCAGTGGAGACATTATAGAAAGACTTGGGGTTTCAAAATAGGCCAAAATTTCATGACAATGAAGGTGTAAACCTTAGAGTAGAGGTTGTTAGATTAAATGACAACATATGAGCAAGGGGTCCACCTATTGGATGGGCAGACGTGGACGAATTTAGTGAGTGTTGAAACTTCTAGTCTTCCCTTGTCCAGTGCATATGCAATAAAGACAATAAATAGTTTTGGTGATCATGCATCATGTTAGATGTTCTTCTCACTTGAGCCCTTCTAGGGCCGTTCAGTCAATACAATGGGATGACACAATACATGGTTAAGACACAATTATTGGTTATTTCTTATCTATTCCTGTATATTCAGTTTTTGTAGTTACTGTGAAGACACAATGCTCAGTAATTTTAGTATATAAGTTGTAGTTAACAAATCTCTATTCACTGTATTGTAAGTATTAGATATTACTCTCACTATCATATGGCCCTATGTTCATATATGAGGACAGTGGATAATTCTCAATACTCTCTATGTATTTCCAGTTTGATTAACTATATTTAATATCAAAATAGAGTTTGATGCAAATGATGGTCTATATGAAACAACAAAATGGCTTTGTGGCATTGGATTCTTATTCCCTTTAAACAACCAATTGGATGGCTTATAAAAGTGATGTCAATTAAATCATATCTGAAATAAATATTTAACATTTCTTGCAAATTGTCCCGACAAATGAAATAGGTAGAAATAATTCGACAAAATTCTTATTTATGTGTTGTCATTTTTCATATTCTCTTCCATTCAGATTTTACTTGAGATACAGCCATTCAGAAACATGCTAATCTAACTATCAAGGAACTGCACATGCATAGCTAGTTTACAACACACCTAGTTCTAATCTATGCCTTGATAGTTTCCGCAATTGTCTAAAATTATCTTTTAGTGCCATTGTCTATGTGAGAAGGTTTTTGGGGTTTGTCTATGTTTGTGTAAAATGCAATGACTAGACAAATTAATTCTGTGTATATTGGTGATATAAATGCTTTTCACGCTCAAATAAATTGCTTGATCTAATAGTGCAGTGAAAATGATGTTTCTTCAGCATACATGAATCTGAATTAATTGAATAAGATGACAATTTGGAAATGTCTGGACAGTGCTTGATTCTTTCTTTTTCATCTATGGGAAGCTACAATATTAAGAGTTTTTATCTCTTAGACTACTCATTTACTTTAAACAAGCAAAATGCACAACCTCCCCTAATTTCACATTTCAGTTGCTTCTTGTTGATTGCTTGAAATCATGTTTCTAACAATGCCATACATGCATATAATATTTGTTTTGACGAAACATTCTAGCTGTCTATGAAGTGCCCATTTGCAATATCTTTGACCAAAGCCTGTCCATAATGCATATGCTAATGTTTTGAAGTGTGTTCCATCCATGGAATGGTACTTCAACAAAACTTGAGCTTGATGGAGGCTTTATGTGCAATGGAATTTGTCTCGAAGGAGATTTATATTGCATGCAATAGATGTAGCTGAGCTTGCATCATTTCTTAGTTCCTCCCTATATTTTCAGATTTGTAGCCTCCTTAGCTAGATTTTTCATATCCTTTTTGTATCTCAGCTATACATTCATAAAAGGTCGCTACTTCAATATTTTGTAGTTTGAGTCTTAATATCTTTGTATGTCAGTATTTAAGTAGCACATGATAACTTGTTTCCTTGAGATAGTAAGCCAACACAAACCATTGGTTTGTTTTGACTGTTTAGTATTAAAGGTCTATTGGCACCCACCTGTTGAAGAAAAAAGATCCCAACTAGGTTGCAAAATCTTATCTGTATTTCACTTTCAAAGGTAAACTTCTGATTAATCATATTAACATTGGGTAACCAAAATGTCATGGTGCAGCATGAGAAATTATTACTTATTATGATCCTATTTGGCCTTTGCCCCTTTACAACTTGGGCTTCTTAATTTTTTGTAAAATGCCTCAAGGTCATTCACTAAATAAAATATCTACCCCATCAGTCTGTGTTATCATGTATTTGATACAGCTAGAGATGGAGCATGGTCCAAAATATTAAACAATGGCTTCTACATTTAGAAAATAAACAAGATCATATTAGGTTTTGTAGATTTATGAGTTGCTTCATTTCATAACAAGTTCTTGGACTTTTTACTCAAGCTCTTAAATTTATAACATGCAATGATCCAAGTAAAAATGTTGCTAGACTTAAGAGAAGTGTATAGATTTACTCACATTTTCTATTGATTCTTTGGGAGCACAGTTCCTAAATTGTGCTTCCTAAAGTTTTTACCTTAAATGTTTGAAATTAAATTACAACATTGTCATTATTACTCAGGTCAAATACATCAATTATCATTCAACATCCACACTAATAGGAAACCTGGCAAAATTTAGTGCTATCAAGGTCTTTAAGGATACTTAGCATCATGATTACCAATTTGTCGATCTCTAAAAAATGTTGTGCACTCATTTCCATTGCCAAAAAACATATTTGTCTCTTACATTACATTGGCTTTACATTTGCTGTCAATAATTGGTCATTTCCATGGTGTTGTTAGTTCATTGGAAACAATAAAAACTATTAAGGCTATCACTACTGAGTGGCTTCACCCCATAGTAAATCAATTTGTAAGGGGCTTTGCCATGTGGAAATATCTTAACTAATAATTGATGGAAATGAGTTCTATTTTCTTGGTGCATCATGATCATTAGATATATTCAATCACCTTTTCTTTCTTTACTTTCAATTGGAGTATAAAATTTGGAATAATTCACTTTGTGTACTAATACTCATGGCAGAATCCAAAATCTGATGTTACAATTAATACCATTCCAAATGTAAAGAAGCACCATTTTGTCCATGTTGGTAAGGAGCTTGAACAACTTCAACTAGTGTATGTTTGTACACGCACATGTCTAAAGAGAACTACTAACGAAACACACTGCTCTACTAGGTTTTCATCTGCAAGATTAGCATGATTTATCTATAGTTGGTGTACAATCTACTAACTTGGTATTATTAATTATATAAAGGGAATCATATGGATGGTTTGTTTTTTGTCAATCACAATTTGGCTGGTTATTCTAAAAATTCTTACATTTTTGCTTACGACCTTTTGCCTTCGCTTGTTTATGAGGAGCCCAATGCCCATGATTTTTTCTTTCATTTTTTCTAAGCCTTTTACTTTTTCCTGCTATCATAAAATATTCATTCCTTGCAAAATCTGAGCAAGTGGCAAAAGGATTTTAGACACTACAATTGACTATTAATATAATTTATCACAGGTATCTGAAACTCATTTGTATTTCATGGACACAACATAGTAGTTAATTTTTCTCTATTTAATCTAAAATTTTATGTTCCCCCATTTTTTAAAGTATATTGACATCAAATTTGGATATTAATGAACAAAATTAAAAGCTTCTAGTTTCTATTACATTTAAATGACCACTCCGGTTCATTACTGCACATAATTCATTCATTTTTTTGGATAAGAGAAAATTGAGTAGGTTATTTAAAATCATAAATGTACAATGTCGTGACGTAAATCTATATCATACCACTAATGAAACACTATTTTTTTGGGTCTCCCAAATCTACATTGTTTCTTATTGTGTTTGATGTTGATCATCTCCTTATTTTCACACATCATCATAATAAAGCCATTAATAACAGTTTTAGAGTGTAGGTGTTTCTTAGACCTACAAGCTGCACATCAATGATTGCCTAGAAAATGGGGATGTTGACCTTGTACAGGGGTGCAGTGATAAGTAAAAGATCATGTTGTTTTCAATCATTTCAAAATTAAAATAGGCAACCCACTATAAACCCTCTCTCTCTCTCTCTCTCTCTCTCTCTCTCTCTCTCTCTCTCTCTCTCTCTCTCTCTCTCTCTCTCTCTCTCTCTCTCTCTCTCTCTCTCTCTCTCTCTCTCTCTCTCTCTCTCTCTCTCTCTCTCTCTCTCTCTCTCTCTCTCTCTCTCTCTCCATTACATATATTTCTATGCCTTTTAATTGTCTCTCCATATCTCTTGCTTTTTATTTCCATTCCCATCTACATATCCCTACTTACCTTCCTCCCAAAATATTGGCAGGAACTTTGACGTATTGCATCTCTTGTTTAGAATTTCAAGTATAGCAACAAATATTATGGTTTAATTAAAGAAAAATAAAGATAGAGATGTGACATTGAAATCTTAGTAATTCTTGACTTGGTTTACTTTCTACAAAAAAATAAATCCTATTTCCAATTTATCTTTCTTTCATCTATAAAACTAATTAGTAATTTGAAGAATTTTTGTATCTTAGTGAGGGTCCAGATCTTGCCTTCTTAGTGAAGCTTTTGCTAATATTATAACCACATAATTAAAAAGAGATGAGTGGTTTATTACTAGATATTTTAAGGATAAAAGAAATAGATATTTCACACACATTTTATCCTTAGGGTTAGACCACATTACTTGATTTATTTGTATAAAAAGTAACCAATATTACTTTTTTTACAACTAACGGTTGTTGTTACAATAAAAGATTGACCTGTTAATGCCCGATACAACCACTAGACTTATAGAAGACACAAGAGAAAGTTAATCCATGTCAAAAACTACCACTATACTTAAAAACCAAGGAGACCAAGGGTGCAATCATTCTTTCTCACCATTGTAACAACCCCCCTCAACGCAAGCATAGGGTTCAAACCTTTGACCAAACTCTAATACCACTTGTTATAACTAGCTATTTTTGTTACACCAAAAGATCAACTTATTAATACCCGATACAACAACTAGACTTATAAAAGACACAGGAGGCGGTTAAGCCATGTCACAAACTACTACTACATTGAACAACCAATGGGACCAAGGGCCCAATTAATCTTTCTCACCATTGTAACAAATTTTTGGTTCATGAGCACAAATGGGGACTAGCGACCTAATTCTCACACACCTTGATGTCATCTTTTGAGCCAAATCCTAGCACTTTGAGGTGAAGTGATTTAGAGAGAAAAATGATTTGTTCTGCAACTACTAGGTCATCTATAATGTATTATTAAGAACAAGAACCAAATTTGGGATGAATAAAGCACTCCCTTGGGAATGGATTCTACACTTGTCTAAAAAAATATAATCTTGAATATGAAGTTTCTGGTGTTGGAAGGGTTTAATATTTCTTTAATAAATACCCATTTGGTTAGCTAAAATTTGAACTACTTTTAGATCTTAATAAATTCAAGAGGAAGAGAAGGTAGTAAGCTCTAAAATAGGCATATTTCAATGAATTTGATTAAGGGTAAAAAAATTATCAATCTAAAGATGTGTAAATAATCCAAATCCCTCCAAAAACTAATAGCTTATTCTAGATACATGAATATCTATTAACTTATTATTTGAGAAAAAAATAATAAAGACACCCTTTCCCCTATCAATAACAAATTACAACTCCCATTCCAAAGATGTATGAATCCATGCAATCAACTTATCAAAATGAGGAACAAAAATCCCAAATCTACCTATTTGGTTCCTACTATGTAGATAAAAAATCTATTAAGCCCGAAAATCCTCTAGAAGAATAACTTTAATCACTCCAACTTTACCATTTCTATCATTGTTCAAAAGAAACATCACTTCTAATTCTACCGAGGCCTTCACTAGCTCTTTCTAGATGCATTTCTTAACAAAAAACTTGTTTCTAATATGTTGATGTTAATATCCCTATGGGGGCATTTTTTTCTAGTTAAAGGCTATACTTGAGTTCTTATTTGGCTCATTGGAATCCCTCTAAGAGCTATATATCAGAATTTAGGCTGGGCTCTAAGTATCCTTAAAAAAAATGTCTTTCAAGAGATATGAAGACATGGTCCGGGAGGAAGAATGGTGTAGGAGCATCTAGGTTTTTGTGTAATCTTCAAAATAAATTTTAGTTTTCATTTCATTTTTGGTTTTTTTTAGAATCAATCATTAGGAGCAATCAGGAGCTGCATGCGGTAATTAGGAGGTATCCTAGACAAGTAAATCGTAAAGCACTTCTGGTTGAATGTGGCAGTCAATAATTTATGGCATGTTGGAGACAACACAGTTTACAATATGGTTCCTATTCAATACAACAACTTTGAACAAATATTTATGTATAATCGAAGAGATGAAACAAATTATAATATTTAAAATATTCAATTTTTTATAATTCTATTAATTTAGTTTTACTTCAGAGAATGAAGGAGAGTTTTATTTTTAATTGAGTGAAGTAAAATTGATTTAAATAACATGAGCATGTAGATAAATTCTTATAAGTGTTTTTATTTATCATTCACACATGAGGTTACAATTATATGCACACAAATCAAGTACTATGGTTTAGAACAATAAACTATCAATTATTTCAATTTAGCAAATTAATGAACATAAAATTTTATACAAAGGAAGTTGTATGAAATAGTTACTTAATTTTTTGTAGTGAATGTTTATATTAGAATATAAGTGGAATGAATATAGCTATCGGTTTTTGTTTCTATGTTAATGCTAGGAATGAAGACCTACTACACTGCAAGGATGGCTCAAGCATAATAATGTAGCCAAATGTTTTTTGACATCAACAATAAACAAAAAGAACTCAAGAACATGTGTTTATAGTTTTATAGATATATTATTCCTCTTGATTAGAATGTCAAGTATAGCAACAAATATTATGGTTGAATTGAAGAAAAATAAAGATAATGATGTGACATTGAAACTATAAGTGTGTTAGAAATAAGGTAGCACACACAATTCAAGGAGTTGTGAGGGGGGCGTGAGGGGGGAGATAGTTTCCCATAATATGGCACTTCTATTATGTAAAATTCTTCAATAATTAATAAAGATAGGAGCTGGACCTCCCAACTATTTACTCACAATTTTTTTGCGTGGAAACTTAGTTAGGTGAAAAACCACAATGGGGATCAAACCCACAAGATAGTGTACTAGCACCAAACCCAGGGTTAAAGGTACAATGGGGAATGCACATCCATTTAGGTTCACTATCTAGAGCTCATTACTTAAATATAATAGAGGGAAACAACCCTACGATTACAATAATGGATACAACCCCAATATGGACTAGAATCTACTATACAAAATCCACTGATTTATTAATTGACTGATAGCATCTCTAATATATCAATACAACTCTGATGAAGTGAAACAAAATCTTATTACATTCTACTTGTACCTATTCAGTTCCATAGATGCACATCCATTGGATCTCATCGCAGAAATAAATGTTTACTTTTTCAAATGTATCTTCATCACCTTAGAAGCATGAGCAAGGTCAGCATCAACCTTAACTCCTCAATCAAAAAAATTTAATTAATTAAAATGAAAGAAGCAATGTGATCGAAGGCACGTTGGCAAAGACACAGCCAGGACCCAAATCTCCATCCACAAACATGCTATGATCTATAAATCTTGCCACAAATCTTCACAACATGTTATCTCACCAAGTCAGCCAAGAACACTATAAATACCAACACGCTACATGAAAATCACTAAATCTAATCATAGAGTGCAATGGGATCCAACAACATGAATATGAAATAATCTTGAAACATCAGAAAAGAACATGAAATACCACATTAGCAACATAAAAATATCTCATTTAGAATTCATAATTGTCTCTAATTTTCTTATCAAGAACATTAAAAAACAACCTCTTTGACTCAAGAAAAATATTTCTCTAGAATCCAAATGACAAACCATTTAGGCTAAGGAGACACATCTATACATCTTAAACTCACTACCAAGTAAGAAAAAAAAATATTGCATAACTGATCCATACCGATCCAACAACTACAATATTGTCACTTCTTGAACAACCAAAAAATAATCATCTAATAAATCATCTGATACTCACTTAAAAAATAATGCAAACCTTTGACACTTGAATAATATAAAGTATAGACTTTCTTCAACATATCCATTACGACACAACATTTGATATTCAATGCAATAACTAAAGTGATCAAACAAATTTAGTAAAAAAACTAGGAACACCATTTAAAATAAGAGAATATATTGACATCAATTAAAAAATATCAATCTCAGTAATATGAAATATATCTCTGAAATCTAAAAAACTCCACTCCTTTGGCATTGATGGAAACATATGATGTGAAAAACCAAATCAATGCACAAAAAAACTATATCAACAATACTACCAATAATATCCACAATATTACTTTCCCTTAAATCTTCTACAATAAGGAAGAATATCTCCACATAAGATCCACACTATTTTTTTCATGGCTATCTCTCACCCTTTGACATCAATGAGAAAGGAAAATATATGCACTAAGTCATAGAGGCCAACAATAACTGAACATCTCAAAAGAAACATACCTCAGAAGACTAACTACTCCCCCTAAGTAGAAGCCACCAAAACATCAATCTAGGTAAATGATAATCTCTATAAAATTACTAGACCAATGCAAATCCATGCATATCTAGCTCTGATTAGGAGAGGCCATCATCCTAAGCTTACCTTAAATATACTCAAAAGTATCCTTTGGAAAGGGTTTCGTGAAGATATCTACAATCTTCTCTTTAGTAGGCGCATATTCCAATTTGAATTTCCTTTCACTCACCTTGTCTTTAAAGAAATGAAACTTGATAGATATGTACACTTTGCTTTAGAATTCAATATATGATTCCTTGAAATATTGATAGCACTTGAGTTGTCATAGTAAATAGTAATAGGCTCATCAATGTTTACTCTTCTATCCTTCAATAATTACTAACTACTTTTGTACAGTTAACAGTAGAAACAACATAATCAACCTCAACAGTATATTGTGATATACAACTTTTTATTGGAACAAGAGACTAACCTTTTTCCCAAGAATAATGCTCCTCCACTTGTACTCTTTCTACCATCCACATTACTTTCCCAATCTGCATTAGTAAAAGCACTCCATATAAAATCATCATCATTTCTATACCGTATGCCATAGTCAATTTGTCATTTCAAGTATCTTAATATTATTTTAATAGTAGCAATATGTGATTCCTTTGTTTATGATTGAAATCTTCTAGCAGTAGAAACTACATCTATTATATATGGTCTAGTTTGTGTCAAGTACATCGGTCCACATATCATTGATTTGTACCTTGTCTGATTAGTATTAGGTGAATCATCACTCTTTGTCAACTTGAAACCAATAATCATAGGGGCATCAACTAGTTTATAGTCATTCATACCAAACTTCAACAATTCTATCACATAGTTATACTGTCATATGAAAATCCATTTTTCAAATTGAGTAGTTTATAAACCAAGAAATAATTTTATCTCACTTATCGTAGATATTTCAAATTATTTTTGCATCTCTTTAGAAACTTCCTTCCTCATTTTATAATACATGTTACTACCAGTATTACCTTTACTAAAGCCAAGTTTCAACAAGTATTTGTTTAACCTTTCATGTTAGTCTCTTAGTTCTTGTTTCAATTCATACAATACTTTTTTCAATTGATAAACCATATCACCTTGACTAGTCAAAGGAAAACCATCAAGATGCTCAACAAAGACTTCCTCTTCTAATTCTCCATTTAGAAATATAGACTTAACATCCATCTAATATACCTTTAAATATTTGTAAGTAGCTTATGCAGGAAAATAGTTTATGATTGCTTCAATTCTAGCAATAGGAGAAAAGGTCTCCTCAAAATCAATGCCTTGTATCTATGAATATCCCTTGGAAACAATTCTAACTTTCTTCCTTACTACTTTACCATATTATTTTAGTTTGTTTGTAAATACCCACTTAGTTCCAATTATATTCTTCTCTTTAGGTCTGGGAACCAAAAATCTATGTATTTCTCTTTTCAATTTGTTCTAACTCTTCCATTTCATTCATCCAAATTTCATCTTTCCATGCTTCATCAACATCCTTAGGTTCAACTTTAGAGATAAAGAAAATTTCTTCCCTATTTCTAGCATGCCTACTTCTAGTTAAAATACCTTGATTCTTATCACCAATAATTTGATTTTTTGAATGATTCATCCTTACATACCTTGGAGTCTTTGGAGCTTCTTTTTTGGTGGACTCTTGTGTTTCCACTTCTTCCTCATTTGCAACTTCCTCATCTTGTTCTATCGATCCACTCTAATTTTGATTCTATGTTTACACAATTTAACTTTCCTCTTCATCTAATTCATAACTTCATGTTTTAACCTATTTCTAATAACTTTCATCAACTTTCACATTAGCACTTTCCACTATCTTTCTCAACCGATTTACCTAAGATCAGATTTACCTAAGTCTCCATCTCTCTTGATATTGAATTTTAATCCAAAACTTCTAAAGTACTTTGCTATAGGGACATAAGCATACTAAAGTTCATAGGATGTCTTACCAATTCTTTACTTTATCTTAACTAGGTTCAATTCAAAGACTACAATACTTAATGGTTCTCTCTAGGAGATTTTTTGAACATCTACTTCTATCATCATGGTCAATACAGTGTCAAGAATAGATATGGTCTTTCGTTCTACAATTCCATTATGCTTTAGGCTCCTTGGAGCTGAAATCTATCTCTTTATTCCATGCTTAGGTCATAGTATGCATTAAACTCTCCTAAAGTAAATTCTCCACCTCTATCTGATTTGAGACATTTCATCTTCAAACCGGTCTAGGTATCAACCATAGCTCTAAAGTTATTGAAATTATCAAAAGATTCAAATTTATCCATTAGAAAGGTAACCCATATCGTGCTTGAATAATCATCAATGAACAATATGAAATAATTTTCTCCATAATATCTTCTAGTCCTAGTAGAACAACATAAATTTGTATGCACCAAATATAACAATTTTCTTGAAGAATATGTCTTTCTTTTAAAAGTAGATTTAGTTAGCTTACCCAACTAACATTACTTACAAATCATATTAGAAGGCTTTAAAAATCTAGATAGAACTCTAACAACATTTTTAGTACTGATCTTCATAATATTATCAAAGTTTACATGAAAAATCCTTTTGTGCCACAACCAACTATCATCAATTTTAGCAATAGAGAATCTATACTTTGTGATATTTAAATGAAAAAAATTACCTCTATTCTTGGTACGTGATTTGATCTCATTTCTATAGCTTCCTAAGATTGTGTACTTTCCATCCTTGAATTATAAATTGTAACCTTTACATGAACAAGTTGTCCAACACTCAAAAGATTATGCTTCAAACTGTCAACATACAGAACATCATCAATATTATTTTTTCCATCAAGTATAATAAAACCTCTGTTAGAATAACTAAGAGGGGGGTGAATTAGTTATCCAGTGTGCCAAAATAAAAAGTATAATCCAAAACAAATTCTTCAACTTCTGAGACTCGATAAACATAAAATACTTTCACTATCTATGTTTTTACCGATTGTTAGTCTAAACTTTATAATAGTTATCGATCAAATCTAACATGTAATATACAAATTATGATAACAAAAAAATATCACAATCAACACAATCAACACATAACAAAAGAGATTTAATGTGGAAACCCTGTGAAGGGAAAAACCACCTAGGACCGGCAACCCAAAATTGTTCACTCTTCTGAAGTGAGGTCAGTGAAGACCCAACCCTGTTAAAGGTTACAAACACAATGTTAGGTGTGACCTTGTTAGAGGATTTTGGACCAAAAGTTATCATCCAACCATCAGTCACTCTGGGTTTGACAGGATAACAATGTTCACTCTATGAATGAAACATCAAAAGACTTTCATAGTCCACTCGGTTAAGAGATTTGATTGTGTACAATGGTTAAATATGTAATAGTAGATGATCTTCCCTGAAACAAATTTAATTGCATTTTATAGATTGATGTTTAACTCATTAAAATATTTCTAATCAATATACCACTTAAGATTCAATACTATATCAACTTACTATCCATTGGCAATTACTCTCTGTAGCTCGGTAATTGTTCTGCAGCTTAGTTCTCATTAACTAGTATGATCAGAATGCATGAAAACTTGTTGACATGATAATTCTGTAGTATCTTCTTCTTTTGGCTATACTTCAACAATGTAACCAATGTCTCTTATATAGATGAGTAAATCATTTTCTTTTCCTCCATCAAATTTTGCCGCTTAATCATATTCATAGATTTTTCCACTTTAAGCTTCCTCGACTGATGTGTCAATAACAAATTTCAATCTTCTCCATTAGATCCTTCTTTATTTATGTTAGCTGTCAATCTTCATTACAAACCTTATTTGTTACCTCGATTTCATACACTTTATAGCTCATCACTTTATCAACTAAATTGATCATTTAACTCCTTTCTATTTTGCTCGGTTAACAAAGAAATGCATTGGTGAATACAAGCTTGGTTAACACTATGCTCGGTATACACTACATTCCATCAGTGTACACTAAATTCTCTTTGTCCTTTCTTTAGATGTGTCACTTTAGTAACTTACAAGATAAGTATTATCAAGCTAGTTGACATCAATGACAACATAATACTAATTTAATCATCTTGTATATCTAATTAGTAACTCCTTAGTAATCTTTCAATCACAGATTCTTCATTCAAGTTCTAAATCAGTTGTAGTTCATCAATCTCTGCCTTTGGCATTGATGGCAACTCAAGTAATATGAAATGTACCATACACATACCAAATATGTATTCTACAACTCTATAATCAAATGTTGTGTAAGCTATCCCTGGCTTAATATTTTTAATCACTATGTTACTAAACAGTATTAAAAGAAATACATCTTTGTCATTCACTCCCTTAGATAGTTCTCATCGGTACATATCTCTCCCTTTCCTTTTCATATTATGTATCTCTCCCTTTGAAAATAATACTAAAGAAATAAATGAATAATCAGCTCTTGTAGTAGCTAAGTAACTCTCTCTTGTCCAATACAATCTCTGTATCTTTGTATACTGATATCCCAATCTGGTTCAGTTCTTCAAACTTAATCACAACCTTGAACAATATCCGAAGTGTGAACTATGCTACATCAACATGTGTGATCATCTGATAAGATTAGGCTGATGCAACATCTAGATTACATTAGTGACTGATAGACAGGGGATGACCCCCAAGTCTAGTCCTCAAGTATTCAAATGTGTCCTTCGGTAGAGGCTTTGTAAAGATATCTGCAAGTTGTTCTTTGGATGTAACAAATTCTAACTTCACTTGCTTCTCTTGCACTTGTTCTCTTAAGTAGTGATACTTAATTGATATATGCTTTGTCTTAGAGTGCATTATTGGATTCTTTGAAATATTAATAGCACTTGTGTTGTCCTAGTATATAATCACCGGGTTAGTGATTACCTCATTCATTCCTTCTAGCACTTACCTGATATATGCAATGTTTGAGAAATTATTAGCACCGGAACCATACTCTACTTCAACTATAGACTGAGAAATACAAGCTTGCTTTTTACTTGTCCAGGTTACAAGTCTTTCACCAAAGAAAAATGCTCCTTTGGTGGTACTTTTTCTGTCATCCACATTTCCAGCCCAATAAGCATCAGTATAAACCTTCAACTCAAACTTACCTTCCTTAGGATACCATAATCCATAATCCTCTATCTTTTCCAGACATCTTAAGATCCTTTAAGTAGGAATCATGTGTGATTCTCTAGGATTAGTAGAATATCTAGCAACAATTCGCACAACATGTGCTATATCTGGTCTACTGTGAACTAGATACATTAGCTTACCAATCATGGATTGGTAAAGTGTCTATTTTAACTCTGTAGTTTCATCTTCCTTTGTCAATTTACTTCAAGTAGCCATTGGTGTTCCTGCAGGTTTAGCATCTTCCATGCCAAATGTCTTCAAGAGTTCCTTTATGTACTTGGACTATGTGAAGAATATCCCATCACTCTGCTGAATCACTTATAATTCAAGAAAGAATTTAATCTCTCTGAGCATAGACATTTCAAACTCAATCCTCATGTCATCAGCAAAAGATTTACATACATGATCTTGACCTCCAAAAATAATATCATCAACAAAAATTTTAGCAATAAGAATAGTGTCATCAGTATCACCTTTCATGTACAAATTGTTGTTTTCACTGGTTCTTACAAATCCAATACTTAACAAGTAACTATGCAGTATTTCATACCATGCTCTCAGTGCTTGCTTCAAACCATATAAAGCTACATACCATGTTTTTGTTGTCTGGATCAACAAATCTTTCAGGTTGTTCTATGTAGACCTCTTCTTCATGTATACCATTTAGAAATGCTGACTTCACATCCATTTGATAAACCTTAAATTTCTTGTGTGCAACATATGCAAGTAGCATTATAACTCCTTCCAATCTAGCAACAGGTGCAAATGTCTCAGCATAGTCAATGCATTCTTCCTATGCATATCCCTTGCATACCAATCTCACTTTATTTCTTGTCACTTCACCATTTTCATTCAGTTTGTTTTTGAATATCCATTTAGTACCGATAACATTCTTATCTTTAGGTCGGGGTACTAAGGACCAAGTTTTGTTTTTCTCTATTTGTTCTATTTCCTCTTTCATTGCATTAACCCATTCTTCATTCTCTAATGCAACTTTCACATTATTTGGTTCAAATTCACAAACCAGACATGTACCTTATCTTTCTTTGCTTCTTATTTGCATGCCAGCTTGTCTATCTCCAATAATTTGTGTCTCAAGATGATGTCTTCTGAAAAAACTAGCCAGTACTCAGTTTCTTGTTTCTTGTTCATCCTGTTCAGGTTCATGTCCTTTCTTGGTAGCACCATCTTGTTCGTCGATTTCCCATTCTTGTTCCTCGGGGTTATTTTCTTGTTGACTAGTTATCACAGGTTGTGACTTCGGTAGATAATCAGGAAGTTCAATGTAAGTGAATCTACCATAGTCTTCCAGTTCCTTTCTTTCTTTTGTGTTGTTGTCATCAAACTCATCAACACGGACATTAGTACTTTCAATCATCTTATTTGTAACCTTATTCAGACATTTGTATGCTTTACTCTTAGTAGAATATCCTAAGAATATTCCTTCATCACCTTTAGAATCAAATTTCCCATTTCTCACATCTTTCAAAATAAAATATTTTCTTCCAAAAATCTTGAAATAACTTATAGTAGGTTTGTGTCCAAACCATAGCTCATAAGGTGTCCGGTTGGTGTCCTTCTTCAGTTGTACTTGGTTAAGCACATATACAGCTATGCTGATAGCTTCTCTCCAATATGTCTAAGCAACATTCTTTTGTATCATCAGTGTTCTAGCATAGTCAATGATTGACCTGTTCCTTCTTTCAGCAATCCCATTCTACTGAGGTGTTTTCGGTGTAGAGACCTGTCTCTTAATACCATGCTCATTATAGAAATTAGTAAATTCATTAGAGATAAAGTCACCTCCTCTATCAGATCTTAAGAATTTTAATTCTTTTCTAGTTTCTTTTTCTACCTTTGCCTTATACCACTTAAACATCTTAAATGCTTCAAATTTCTCTTTTAAGAACATAACAATCATCAGTCTAGTATAGTCATCAACAAAAAGAATAAAGTATCTATCACCATAATAGCTCTAAGTTCTCATAGGACCACATAGGTTGGTATGAACCAACTCAAGTATTTTCTTTGTTGAGTAGTCTTTTCCCTTAAAACTAGACTTAGTCATCTTACCTTTTTGACATTCATGGCACATAGCATGATCCGGTTTTGACAAGTCAGGCAACCCTGTAACTCTTTTCTTCTTACTAATCTTGATCATGTTATCAAAATTCACATGACATAACATCTTATGCCACAACCATGCATCTTCATCCTTCATTAATAAACAAGAAGATTGATCAATATCAAGATAAAATATATTACCTCTAGATTATGTACCGGTTTTGACAAGTCTTCCTCCATTATCATAGATTCTTACCTTTCTGCTCTCAAAAGAAAGTCAGTGGCCTGAGTTATTCAGCTATGCCACACTTAACAAATTATAGTTCAGTCCATCTACCCAATATGCATTTTCACATTTTATTCTATCATTAATCATCAGTGAACCTTTACCTCTCACCATACAAGGTGCATCATTTCCCATTCTTACAGATCCTCCATCATATTCATCAAGTAGATCAAATTTCTCTATATCACTAGTCATATGATGTGTACAACCACTGTCTATGATCCATGTATCATTTTTGCTTACTTTAGAGATTAGTGTTATTTCTTCATGTTTCTCTTATTCCTTTGAATCATCTTTCATAGCAACAAATACTACTTCTACATCATCATCAATGTCAGATTCAGATTCAAATTCTTTAGCTATGTAACATACCTTTTTCCCTTTGTCATAGCTATCTCAGTTATCTCTATTGTTGTGTCGGTAGCCTCTGTTGACTCTTCTCCCATAGCTTCCTTCCGATCGGTCTTTGGATCTATCATCATCTTTCTTATTTGGACATCTAGCAGCGATGTGGCCAACTTCTTTACAATTAATACATGCTAAAGGTAACTTGCCTCTATACATTCCCTTACCTTTGGGAAATCTTCTAGCCATAAGAGCTTCAAGCTCATCAAGTTCATCATCGGTATTACTATCACTATCATTATTCTTATAATTCTTGCTAGTAGACTTACCAATCTTCAAAGAGGAAATGAAAGCAGATTCAATAGAAGGTACAACACTATTGTCAAAATTATTCAATTCAAAGGTTGTAAGCTTACCAATCAGTGTGTCAAGAGTTAGGTTCGATGTCACTCTTGTTTCATGAATTGCAGAGATCCTGATCACATAAACTGGCAGCAAAATTCTAAGAATCTTTCTTATCACCGTTTCATCATCAATAACTCCACTGGATGCTCTAATAGCATGTACTACCTCTTTTAGTCTATTTGTGTATTGCAAAATGTTCTCACCTTCTTTCATCTTCATATCATCAAATCGACCTCTTAGAATTTCTACTCTGGCTCTCTTAACATTCACATCTCCACTATATATTAGAGTCAACTTGTTCCACATAATCTTAGCTATATCACGACCCTTGATATCTTCAAATTCAGCATCGGTATAGGTAGCAGGAAGTTCCATCATAGTAATGTTGTGTTCATGTCTGTTCTTTAATTGATCAAGAGTTAGGGGACCAATGGTTGGTTCAATATAGCCATTCTCCATCAGTTCTAGTACATCATTCCCAATTCTAGATATGTGCAACTTCATTCAACTTTGCCATACTGCGAAGTTATCTTTGTTCAGCTTTGGCACTTCCCTCTTATACATCTTGAGACCTTTTTGCTAGAGTCCTTAAAACTTTGTTCTAAGCAATCACAACTCTGATACCAATTGTTAGAATAACTTAGAGGAGGGTGAATCCGTTATCTAGTGTCCCAAAACAAAATGTATAATCCAAAACAAATTCTTCAACTTCTGCTACTCGGTAAACATAAAATACTTTCACCGTCTGTGTTTTTACCGATTGTCAGTCTAAACTTTATAATAGTTACCAATAAAATCTAAAATGTAATATGAAAAGTATGATAACAAACAAATATCACAATCAACACATAACATAAGAGATTTAACATGGAAACCCTATTAAGGGAAAAACCACCTAGTACCGGTGACCAAAAATTGTTCACTCTTTTGAAGTGAGGTCAGTGAAGACCCAACCCTATTAAAGGTTACAAACACACTATTAGGTGTGATTTTGTTAGAGGATTTTAGACCAGAAGTTATCGTCCAACCAGAAGTCACTTTGGGGTTGATAGGATAACAATGTTCACTCTATGAATGGAACATCAAAAGACTTTCATAGTCCACTCGGTTAAGAGATTTGATTGTGTACAATGGTTAAATATGTAACAGTAGATGATCTACAATGAAACAACTTCAATTGCAGTTTACAGATCAATGTTCAGCTCATTCAAATCTTTTTGATCAATATACCACTTAAGATTCAATACTATATCAACTTACTATCCGTCGGCAATTACTCTCTGTAGCTCGGTAATTGTTTTGCAGCTCGGTTCTCATTAACCAATATGATCAGAATGCATGAAAAATTGTTGATGCAATAATTTTGTAGTATCTTCTTCTTTCGGCTATATTTCAACAATGAAACCAATGTCTCGTACATAGATGAGTAAATCATTTTCTTTTCCTCCATCAGATTTTTCTACTTAATCATATTCATAGATTTTTCCACTTTAAGCTTCCTTGGCTGATGTGTCAGTAACACATTTCAATCTACTCCATTAGATCCTTTTTGATTTATGTTAGCCATGAATCTTCATAACAAACCTTATTTGTTACCTTGATTTCATACACTTTACAGCTCATCACTTTATTGGCTAAACTGATCATTTAATTCCTTTTTTGTTTGGCTCGGTTAACAAAGAAATGCATCGATGGACACAAGCTCGGTTAACACTATGCTTGGTATACACTACATTTCATCGATGTATACTAGAATGCTTTATTTACCAACAACACTGCTTAGTGTCTTTCAGCTCTATTCTTCATCATAAATGAATGCAACACAATAAATTCAATTTCATCAAGTCATAGACTCATCAACAAGTTACTCACTGTATTCCTTATCCTCATCTAACATATACATCTTCTTGATGTAGATATTTTTGTTCTTCATCTCTTTCTTCTTTCTTCAGATGTGTCGGTATAGTAACTTACAAGATAAGTATTGTCAAGCTAGTTGACATCAATGACAACATAATACTGATTTAATCATCTTGCATATTGAATCAGCAACCCCTTAGTAATCTTTCAATCATAGATTCTTCATTTAGGTTCTAAATTAGTTGTAGTTCATCAACCTCTTCCTCTAATGAAACAAGGAGTATTGTCACCAAATCTAACAAAACCAGTATCATACTTTTCAAATTTCACAATTTTTTCTTATCTCTACTCATATGATGTGAACAACTACTATCTATTGCCCAATCATCTTGTTTTACAACATGTGCAGCTAGGGCCTTTTCCTTAGTCAAGAAAGTAGAATTTTCATCTTTAATAGTAATGAACAGATTCTCATGTTCACTCTTCTTAGATTCATCATCAGTTACACCTTTAGGAGTAGAAAAATGATTTTCTTATGATAATTAGGATCAAAATTTCTAGGCCTATACTTCGGTACTATCTTAGAACATCTAGAAGTAATATGACCAATCTTATTACATGAAAAACATTTCAAAGGTAGGTTCCCTTTGTAATTAACTTCTCCTTAGGCACTCTCTTTTCAATTAGGGCTTGTATCTCTTCCATATTTCTTTCCTCTTCTTTGTTCAAACATTGTTGAGCAAACCAAAGATTGATGATTAGACCTTATTTGTTTGTGCTGACATTAATGTCTTGTCATTAATGTCAACATTATAATTATTGTTGCAAAGAGTATGTTCAGTATGTTTAGTGAAGTATTTTGGTTGTTCAAATTCTACTTTGAATATCTTGTGTCACGATTGTAAGGTATGGTTTATATATGTTTGTAGCTCATCTATAGAGGTTTGTAGAAGTTTGGGTGACAGTTTGAGGAAGATAGGATTTATTTATCAAGTGACAATATGTCTGTGTTCATGTTGTGACATAGGTTGAATTATTACTTCAGTGAGAATCAATATGGTTTATTCAGCTAATGCAAAGATGGTAGAAGTGTTGGGATTCATTTTTCATTTCCTCAACTCGTGTTGTTCATGATTTAGAGTTTAGAAAGTTATCTTTCTAATGTGATAGAGTTTGCTGTTCAAAATTTTTGGTATTCAATACAAAGATGAGTTTGGATTTTGAGTTCAAGATGATGAGAAGGTTTTAGAATTTATTCATGCTACTTGTTGGTATTTTTGGATCATGTTATGGCCTTGTTTATAGATCAAATTGATCGAGGTTATCATGTGTGGTGTTTTTCTAGTGTGTTGGAAATTCTTCATTTAGGTCCTAGTCAACTTGGTGAAGTAACACATTGCAATTCTTTGAGATGATTTGGAGAAGTTGTAGCATGTTCAAGGATAAGGTTTTGGATTCTATATAACTCTTCACCAACTTGATTTGAATCACCTTTTGATTTGAGAATAATGTTTTATCTTTAATGTATGGGTCCTATCCAACCTTGTTGATGTTTATTCATTGTAATTTGTATAAATGGGAAATAATGTTTTGATTGTGGTGTGTATGTAATTGAGAAGAAGACATGATTTTTTTATTCTACATCTAAGGCAAAAAATTGTAATTTATTAGAATTGTATTGGAATAGCACATGTTGCATGTCAGTTCTCTTATTTAGGATAGTTTGTCTACCCTTGTGAATTATAATCAAAGATTAATCAATGAGCTCAACTGAGGGCCAAATCATTGTATTCTAGGCAATGAGCTCTAGGAAGTGGGAATGTTAATGCATGTGCAGTCCCCTTTTTTTAGTTTTCTCTTAATCGGGAAGCACTAAATAATACAAAGTAAATCTATCTAGTGGGTTTGACTCCCACTAAGGTTTTCCCTTAACTGGGTTTCATTGGAAAAAAAATCTATTGTTCTAAGCTATGTGTTGTAGATCTTGCACTCCTATTTTTAAAATTATTAATTGGTTTAATTGTTTTTAAGTTTTAATTGTTAGTGTACAATTGATTTATCTCACCTCTCAATTGTTCTTGCCTCATTTTGGGCCTAACAATTTGTATTAGAGACAAGTCTTTTTTGAAGAAGCTTAATGGCTTAAAGGTGATTCAATATGGAAAGCATAAGGAAATAAATGTCTAATTTTTATGGAATAAATTATATGATATGGAAGGATCAGATGACTACTTATTTGATATGCATGGGAGATGAATATTGGGATATCACAAAGACCTTACACCATTCCTAAAGACTTGTATTAGGTTATTGATGATGAAAGGAATAAATTAAAGGAGAACATGTTAGCAAGAGAAGCTTTGATCAGTGCCTTATTAGACACAGAGTATTAAAACATCTATGGATTGATGACAAAACATGAGGTATGGACTAAATTATAAAAAATTTATGAAGGTGACCAGTACGTTAAGAAAGCTAATTTGCATGGTCTTAAAATAAAATTTCAAGATATGAAGATGAGTGAAAGATAATCTATCATAGCCTATATGCAGAGAGTAAATGATATTGTTTGTGGAATAAAATGTGCTAGTGGTACTATCTTAGCCTATATGTAGAGAGTAAATGATCTGATTTTATGCTAAAGAGGGTGTGAGTGATGATGAATATGGTGTTGAAGAAAAGATTGTGTTTATTCTATTAAAGAAGATAATCCTAAAGAAGAGAAAGCTTTGGTTTTTCATGTTGATAAAACAAACGAATGGGTCATTGATAGTGGATGCTCACATTATATAATTGGTGATAAAGATAAGTTTGTGAACCTTAAATATTATGATGGTGGTGTTATTAGATTCGGTAATAAAATTCCTTATTTTATTAGAGGAAAAGGATCTATCACTCTTCATGGTAAGAATAGTACTTAGAATGTTTTGTATGTTGAAGGCTTAATACATAAATTATTGAGTGTTGGACAACTACTGAATAAGGGCTACCAATTGAAATTCATGGAAGGGAAGTGTAAAATAATTGTAAGAAAAAGAAATCTAATTTCATTTGGTACATAGAATGCATGCAATCCATTTAATTTGAAAACTCTTGAGAATAAGTGTTTTGTTGCTAAGATTGATGATGGTTGGTTGTGGCATAGAAAATTTTGTCATGTGAATTTTGACAATATATTGAAGGTTATCACTAAAAATATTTGAAGATATTTTCTTAAGCTGATGAAGCCTAATAATATGTGCAAAGAGTGTCAATTAGGTAAGCTGACTAGATCTACTTTCAAGAATAAGTCATATTCTTCAAGTATTGCTAGATTTGGCACATACTGATTTGTGTGGTCATAATAAGACCAGAAGCTATAATGGAGACACTTACTTTATTCTATTTATTGATGACTATTCAAGGATGATGTGGGTTACCTTTTTAAAAGAGAAATCAAAAGCCTTTCATAAATTTTAGATATTCAAGATAATAGTAGAGACTAAGTCTAGACAAAGATTGAAGTGCCTAAGATTGGAAAGAGGTGGAGAATTCACATCCAGTGAGTTTTATGTTTTTTTAAGAACATGGGATAAAGGAAGACTAACTATCCATGAATCCCACAACATAATGATGTTGCAAAGAAAATGAATAACACTATTCTAGACACATTGAGGACTATGATGATTGAAGGAAATGTTTCATAGATCTATTGGAGAGAAGCAATAAGCACTGTAGTATACACTTTGAATTAGGTGAAAATAAAGAAAGGAACTAGTAAGACTCCTTATGAACTTTGGTTAAGTCATGTTCCTATAGTGAAGTATAATAGAAATTCTGGAAGCAAGTGTTATATTAAGAGAGATAAGGATATTAGAAAGTTTGATCCTAGAAGTGATGAATGGATATTTCTTCGATATTCCAGTAAGAGAAATGCATATAAATGTTATTAAAATAGACTGGAGAAGGTTTTTGAAAGTGCAGATGTCAGAGTTAATGAGAATGTGTAGAGATTCGAGAGAACTTACAGGTATGATATACTTGAAGATAATCAAATTATGGAAGTGCATAATTAGAATGAGAGAGATCAAGATAAACCTATGGAAAATGAGGAGGATATTGATATGAAAGGATCCACTAAAAATCCTATTAGTCCATTTTCCTGTTCGTGCAAAATTCTTTGAAAATGGCCTGTTCCCTGCAAATGTTTTGTAATGTTGTCCTGCCATGCCTGCAATCACAGTTTTGACTTGCGATGAAAATTCATAATGTGTCATGATGTGTGCTCTTAGCCCTGTGTTCTTCATATTGTCACCTTGCTCCAGTTCAGATTGCATCTCCTAAATCACAAAATCCAAGGAGATATTCAAGTTTTAAGGTTTGTAGGAAATAGTTTCAGAATTTTCCACAATGTCGAAAACCCACAATGTTTTTGAAAACCCATGATGTTTTCAGTCTCCCTGCTACCCTTTGGTTTGCATGAAAACCCTGCATGTTTTTGATCCTTCACCATTGTGAAAACCTTGGATGTTTTTGACCTCAGTCTTAACTGCGCAAGTGCGATCAGTTGGTGGGACCCGGTTCTTCTTAGTTGTTTGGTGCGGTTAAAGTTCAGACAGAATTGGTGGTTGTCACATGTTCACTTTTGTGATGGCCATCAGATTTTCCTATGTGGGCATGTTGTGGGTCTAGTTGGGTCTACGTGTCAAACAGTGCCGAGGTGCTCATTTTTGATTGGTCCATGTGGTGATGAGTCAAAACTTGTTAGCGGGGCTTGTGTTAGATATTTCAATCTACAGTCAGTGTGTGATCACATGGAATATTCTCACTCTATGCAATCATGCGCCTACCATTCGATTAGATGCCGATGGGTTTGTTTGCAGTGGGACCACTGTCAAAGGATCTTGAGGTGGCAAGGTTCTATTGGATGAAGTGTAGAGATGTGGGCCTGGTTGTTAGATCCCTTTCAATCCTATGGTTGTCGCATGACCGCAAGGAATATTCTTTCCCCTTGCGATCATGCGACAATCGTCCGATCTTCCAGTGTTTAAAAGGGTTGATGGGTGGTGGGTCCATTTGCCAGGTGTGATGATGTGTTACTTTTTGATTAGCTGGTGAGCGTTGAGGTGGATATACATGTTGTAGGTTCGGTACCCAAGGGTAAGCAGTGGTGGTGAGTGTTGGCAGTTTTTCGCATGTTTTCATAGCCCTTTTTTGGGCTATGCAATCATGCAACCACTGATGGTGTTGCGGTTGTGGAGTTGTGAAGTGGGGCCATGGTTTTCAAAGCAATGTAAAGTGCGCGGGCCCTAGGAAAAGTAAACGAATCAAACGGTGGTGATATAAAGCTGATCTCAGTTCAAATGTTGACCATTGCGTTTCAATTTCAAACTTCTAAGAGGGTTTGTGATAAGCATTGCATGGTTTAGTGGTTGTGGTTGCATGATCGCAAGGGTGAGCAAGATATCTTGTGATCATGTGACTAAGCATAATTGTAAACCGAGATTCCTGTGGCAGTTAAGTTCTTGGCTGCGTGACTTCACGATTAAAGATAAAAGAGGCATAACCTGGGAAAGTCATTTCTCTGTAAATTTGAATATCAAAAGGAATTTCTAATTGTAAGGAACTGGTATTGAATGCTTGGGTGGCTAGATTTGGTAGAATTAATCCTAAGTACTACTACGGTGTGGTCCAAAATGCTTGACAGTTAATTGCAGGGATTTGTACCGTGAGGTGATGGACAAATTTTGTTGCTTGATGTATTTTGCAGGTCTATTCAGTTTGATTTGCATATGATCTTCCTGTCCTTTTCAGAGATTCTTCTCAAGTGTGAAGATCATCCTTGGTTTGACAAACATGTGCTCAGTTTTCCCTTTAGGAAATTTTAAAATTTTGATGTAATTCTTGGTTGGGTAGTTGAAACCCTAACCTTGGTTACCCGTAGCTTGTTGCATCCTAACCTGTTTGGGATTCCAAGGTAACCAGTGGTATAGATTGCTATTTGTTTGATTTTGTAAGGGTTGGATGGTTCAATTTTTTGCCTTGTAAATATTTCTTCTTCTCTGCATACAGGGTGTCCCTCTTTCCTCTCTGGCTATGGGAATACAATGAAGTTGTAACAGATGTCTTATGTATAAGATTTCAGTATATTTGTTATGTTATCAGATTGTCTCCATTTGAGTTTTAGACCTATTGATTGAGCATCAAGGGTGTTTCAGCCTTTCTATTTGTATTTCTAGTGAGTGTCTACAATAGAGTTGTTTTCACAGAAGCAACTAGGTCTAGGACTAGTTTTCAGATGTGTATGAGCTGGGGTAACAAAGATATGTCATGCTTATCTTCCAGTGGATGCTGGTTAATGTATCATTTGTTTATAGGTCTCTTCTAAGGGGAGGGTTAAAATCCTTTGCATAGGTGATAGCACATTTGGGTACACAGGTGGTTCAGTAATGTATGATCTGATTCAGGGTGAATGTGTTATCTCCTTGTTTCATAGCTCTACTACAGTGCGGTATTTGACTCTGGTGCCCATTGGATAAGACACTAGTCTATGGGAGATTTAAGGTATTTCAGGGGTCCATCCAGTGCAAATCATCAAATCATTTACATTCAGTCCCACCCTTTCCATTCTTGTTGTTAGGTTAGGTCTCTAGTTTTCATACTCACTCCATGCAAGTAGGGCTATTGCATGAGATATTGGTTTCATTTGAGGTACGAGATACCTATAAGGGTTTGAAAACCATTCCACAGTTAGTTACCTACAGGCTTGTAGTGTGACATAAGTTGTATGAGTGTATAGATGAGGTATACCCACTTGAATGATGTGGAGCTCAAAGTGTAGAAGGATCTCTCTTTGATCCTTGTCAGTTGGCCCTTTTTCCTATCAGAATTGGAGTGTTGAGTGAATGTGACACTAGCCTTGTCAATCCTTATGTCAATCTGACCTTTGGGGAAAAAGAACACCAACAAGATGGTGACTCTACTAGGGAGATGAAATGAGTTTACTAATAAGAATATCCCAGAGTCTTGTTGTATTTAATTTGGGGAAGAGTCTTATAGGTTTTCCAATCTGAGAATTGCTTTTTAGATTGGCAAGTATGTTACTTGGATTTGCTAATTGGGTTATATGTGACTTTGTTGTGGAAAAGCCAAGAGTTTATTAGTATTTCAAGATAGATCAGTGAAAGTTTGTGTCCTTTGAGGAGAGGTGGTGACTCTATGCTAGAAGGAACCTGAATTGTGAAGTTTTGTTGGGACTTCAGTTAGATAAGAAGAAGGTGACAACATTCAACAAGGCAATCTAGGTATTCTCCATTCAGTGTATTGCATTTGCATGGTCCTTATCAAATGGTTTTGTCAGTAAAGAAAGGACATATAAGTGTGAAGTATGTAGGAAAGATTCAGTGACAAAAGAAGGTTCAATTCAAGTATAGATTTCCTATCATTGGTCTTGAAGACTTTCAAGTAGATGTGCCACAATTGCAGCTAGTGATGGATGTTCACAAGGTTTCTTTTGTCAGAGGGTATGAACCATTTTGTTATGATGGCATACCTAGTTTCCCTAACAAAATCCCTAATGAAATCAGAAAATATCTGCCAAAGTTCAATAGGAATCAGTGTCCATTAGCAAGAAAACATGTGCAGGCTTTTTTTTATTTAATGTACAATTTTGATGTCTGCCATGAGGATTTGTGGATGAGGTTGTTTATGAAGACTCTTGAGGGAGATGAAAGGGAGTGGTTTTCATTTTTGCCTGCATCCTCTATTTCTTCATGGGATGAGTTGAGTTCTTACTTCATTGATTATTTTAATGGCTTGGTAGATGTAAAATTAATGTTGGATAGATTAATGGAAATTCAAATTGAAGAAGATGAGTTGATTCAAAGGTTTAATAGTAGATTCATTAGGACATTAATGGATATCCCTAAGGTTTTTAGGCCACATGATCAGATTTGTTTGGTCATCTACTTGAGTGCATTTGACCAAAAAATGGGTTTCTTGCTGAGGGATAAACAACCACAAAGTTTGCATCAGGATTTTGAGGTGGCAATCTGAAGTATGGAGTTATAAGAAGACATGCCTCTACCAGTTTACATTTTCAGAGTAGGGGGAATGATCAAGAGGAGGGTGAGCAACATCAGTGCTCTCATCCCTCTAATTGATGTATTAATCACAGTGTTGTATGTGAAGGTGAAATTAATTTTTCTGCCAAGGGTTTGATTAATGAGAAGTTGGTATCCTTGTCATCTAGTGGTGGTGATGAACATTTTCAGATTATAGAAGATACACATTTTCCTTCGCATGATTTTCCCAAATATAGTGATGATAATTGTGAAGACACTTTGCCACCAATTGATGTTGGTACAGATCTTGAGAGGAATGTATTACTTTCTGATGATATGTCACAGGGTTTCTCTCATATTGTAGAGGATTTTTCTTTGCAGTCTTCTATGCTAGTGGGTGGTAATGATGTTGATTGTAAAGTCTTGGAAGTTGAAGATTTGTGGGGAAATCCATTGAGTGATACTTCTGATGATGATGAGAATAACTACAACACTGATTATTCATATGTTGATAGCAGTAATGGTGATTCATGTTCTGATTTAGATTCTAATGTTTCTTCATCTATTGGAGATGTGTATGATGATGGATATAATGTCATATATAGTGAGGTTACTAATGTGTTATTTGATGAGGACATTAGTGAAGACCAGATGGAGCTTTGTCTGAATTACTATGTTAAACAATTCCATGTAGTCTCTAACCCATTATTTGAGGAGTGTGCTCAGAGGATGGAATTTGTTGAGGATTACTCACCTTCTACACTTAAAGTTTCACATACGGTTGATCTGGAGTCTCCCTCAAAAATGAGGCTAGTTGAAAGAAAGGTAATGCAGGATGAATGTTGCTCTGTTGATGAAGATGCATTACATTGGGACAATGTTTTTCTTCTGCCACCAAGTAGTGAGAATAATGGTGATAATCTAGTTCATGATGTTGATCATGTGAATCATCCTTATGAGGATAAAGGTGTGATTTATCAAGAGAAATCAGACTTGATAAACCCGAGTAACCTGATATATGAGTATGTTTCAGTTGCCTTGGCTGAGGTAAGTGAAAGTGAGTATAGTTGCTTTTCTTTTGATATGCAAGAAAGCATTAAAGATGAGCTGGATGATTGTAGCCATGAAGAAAAGGTATTGGTTTCTTGTCCCCTTTCATATGTTTCAATCCATTATGATTTTGATGATGCATGTTTTCCAAATAGTGAGTTTGTGGGATAACATGTGGAGGAAGGCATAGGTGATGATAAATTCAGAGTTGGTCTACAACTTATACTTGATAGTGTTTTCTATCATCACATATGTAATAGAGGTTCCAGACTCTTGTTTGATTTTGTGAATAGAAACCAAGTTTTTCATAGAGGAAAAGGATGGCACTCCTTTGGCATCCAAATGTTGCTTGTGTATATACTATATATCCTATATAGTGGTGTTAGAGTTTTTGGGTAGGGAGCTAGTCTGAAATTTTGGATTAAAAGTGGGGTGACGGCCTAATTGTTTTGTCTGAGTATGGTCTTCTTTTCCTAGAGATCTGAATTCTTTCCATGCCTGCAAGAGCCATGCATCCTCAACTAGAGCTAGTGTTAGTCCATTTTCTTGTTTGTGGAAAATTCTTTGAAAATGGCCTATTCCCTACAAAAGTTTTGTAATGCTGTCCTGCCATGCCTGCAATCACAGTTTTGACTTGCGATGAAAATCCATAATGTTTCATGATGTGCACTCTTAGGCCTATGTTCTTCATGTTGTCACCTTGCTCCTGTTCAAATCGCATCTCCTAAATCATAAAATCCAAGGAGATATTCAAGTTTTAAGGTTTGCAGGAAATAGTTTCAGAATTTGCCATAGTGTCAAAAACCCACAATGTTTTTAAAAACCCACGATGTTTTTGGTCTCCTTGCTACCCTTTGGTCTACATGAAAACCCTATTTGTTTTTGATCCTTCGCTGTTGTGAAAACATTTGATGTTTTTGACCTTGGTCTTAATTGTGCAAGTGTGATCGGTTGGTGGGACCCGATTCTTCCTAGTTGTTTGGTATGGTTAAAGTTGGAACAGAATCAGTGGTTGTCACATGTTTGCATGGTGAAGATGCATGGTGTTTATCCTTCACACTTTTGTGACGGCCGTAAGATTTTCCTGTGTGGGCGTGCCATGGGTCTAGGTGGGTCCGCGTGTCAGATGGTGCTAAGGTGCTCATTTTTTATTGGTCCATGTGGCGATGAGTTAGAACTTGTCAGTGGGGCTTGTGTTAGAGATTTCAATCTACGGTCGGTGTGTGATCACATGGAATATTCTCACCCGATGTGATCATGCACCCACCATCCGATTAGATGCTGATGGGTTTGTTTGCAGTGGGACTGCTATCAAAGGATGTTGAGGTTGCAAGGTTCTATTGGATACAGGGTAGAGATGTGGGCCCGACTGTTAGATCCCTTTCAATCCTAGGGTTGTCGCATGACCACAAGGAATATTCTTTCCCCTTGTGATCATGCGACAACTGTTTGATCTTGCAGTGTTTAAAAGGGTTGATAGTCGATGGGTCCATTTGGCAAGTGTGATGATGTGTTGTTTTTTGATTAGCCAGTGAGTGCTGAGGTGGATATACACATCATAGGTCCGGCACCCAAGGGAAAGCAATGGTGGTGAGTGTTGGTGGTTTGTCACATGTTCACATAGCCCTTTTCGAAGCTATGTGATCATGCGACCACTGATGGTGTCATGGTTGCGGAGTTCTGAAGTGGGGCCATGATTTTCAAAGCAATGTAAAATGTGTGGGCCCTAGGAAAAGTAAATGAATCGAACGGTGGTGATATAAAGTTGATCTTAGTTCAAATGTTGACTGTTGCATTTCAATTTCAAACTTCTAAGAGGGTTTGTGATCGACATTGCGTAGTTTAGTGGTTGTGGTCGCATGATCGCAAGGGTGATTAGGATGTCTTGCGATCATGTGACTAAGCATAATTGTAAACTAGGATTCCTATGGCGGTTAAGTTCTTGGCTGCGTGACTTCACAATTAGAGATAAAAGAAGGATAACCTAGGAAAGCCATTTCTCCGCAAATTTGAATATCAAAAGGACTTTCCAACTGTAAGGAACTGGTATTGAATGCTTGGGCGGCTAGATTTGGTAGAATTAATCTTGACTACTACTGTGGTGTGGTCCAAAATGCTTGACAGTTAATTGCAGGGATTTGTACCATGAGGTGATGGACAAATTTTGTTGCTCGAGGTATTTTGTAGGTCTGTTCAGTTTGATTTGCATATGATCTTCCTATCCTTTTCAGTGATTCTTCTCAAGTGAAAAGATCATCCTTGGTCTGACAGACATGTGCTTAGTTTTCCCTCTAGGAAATTTTAAAATTCTGATGTAATTCTTGGTTGGGTAGTTGAAACCCTAACCTTGGTTACCTGTAGCTTGTTGCATCCTAACCAATTTGGGATTCCAAGGTAACTAGTGGTATATATTGCTGTTTGTTTGATTTTGTAAGGGTTGGATGGTTTAATTTTCTGCCTTGAAAATATTTCTTCTTCTTTTCATACAGGGTGTCCCTCTTTCCTCTCTAGCTATGGGAATACAATGAAGTTGTAATAGATGTCTTATGTATAAGATTTTAGTATATTTGTTCTGTTATCAGATTGTCTCCATTTGAGTTTTAGACCTATTGATTGAAGCATCAAGGGTGTTTCAGCCTTTCTATTTGCATTTCCAGTGAGTGTCTACAATAGAGTTGTTTCGCAGAAGCAACTAGGTCTAGGACTAGTTTCCAGATGTGTATGAGCTGGGGTATCAAAGATATGTTGTGCTTGTCTTCCAGTGGATGCTGGTTAATGTATCATTTTTTTATATGTCTCTTCTAAGGGGAGGGTTAAAATCCTTTGAATAGGTGATAGCACATTTGGGTACATAGGTGGTTCAGTAATGTATGATCTGATTCAGGGTGAATGTGTTGTCTCCTTGTTTCATAGCTTTGTTGCAGTGAGGTATTTGACTCTGGTGCCCATTCGATAAGGCACTAGTCTATGGGAGATTTAGGGTATTTCAGGGGTCCATCCAGCCCAAATCATCAAATCATTTACATTCAGTTCCACCCATTCCATTCTTGTTGTTAGGTTACGTCTCTGGTTTTCATACTCACTCCATGCAAGTAGGGCTATTGCATGAGATATTGGTTTCATTTGAGGTACAAGATACCTATAAGGGTTTGAAAACCATTCCACAGTTACTTACCTATAGGCCTATAGTGTGACACAAGTTTTATGAGTGTGCAGATGAGGTATATGTGCTTGAGTGATATGGAGCTCAAAGTGTAGAAGGATCTCTCTCTGATCCTTGTTAGTTGGCCCTTTTTCCTGTCAGATTTGGTGTGTTGAGTGAATGTGACACTAGCCCTATCAACCCTTATGTCAATCTGACCTTTGGGGAAAAATAACAACCAACAAATCCTATTTTGAAGACTCCATAGTATGTAAGGATTAAGCATTCTGAAGATTCTATTATTATTTATAAGAATAGAGGTGTTCAAACAGAAGGAAGAATTGCTACAAAATAAATGTGTTTGATATATGAGTTTGAGCCTAAAGATCTAAATTAAGTTTAGAATGATGAAATTTTCATAAAATAAATAAAGGAAGAGCTTGATAAAATTTAGAAAAGGCAGACATGGATTCTTGTTCCTAGACCTATGGTCAATGACATGATTAGAACTAAATGGGCATTCAAAAATAAGTTCAACGAAGATAGTAAGGTGGTTTGGAATAATGAATGATTGGTTTACAAAGGGTATTCCTAAAGGAAAAGTATTTATTTTACAGAGACCTTTGTTCCTGTAGCTAGACTTGATGTTGTTAGATTACTTCTTTCATATGCATCTTACATAAGATTTAAGGTATATAAAATAGATGTTAAGTATTCATTTTTGAATGGTGAGTTAGAGGAAGATTTTTAAATTGAACAACCTCATGTATTTCTACTAACGAAGGAAGGAGACATGGTTTGTAAATTATAGAAAGCATTTCATGGATTGACAAAAACTCATAGAGCATGGTATGTTAGATTGGTGAGGTATTTGACAAAGATTAGATTCAGAAAAGGTACTATAGATACTAACTTATATTTCAAATAGTTTATGATAATATATTGATTGCTGAAGTTTTTATTGATGAGATCATATTTAGTGGCAATGATGACTTGAGTACAGGTTTTATTGTTGAAATGCAAAAATAATTTGAGATGTCTATGATAGGGATATATGCACAAATATGGGGGACCAAAGAGTTGCCAAATTTTTTTTTGGTCCACCAAAAGGCATAGTAGACATGAGCTATGGCCTGTATTTCCCAAGCCTTAGGCTTTGGAAATTTTGAAACATAGCGTACGTGTACTATACTACATATGCGGTATAGTGTTTGCGCTATAGAACATACACACTATGCAAAGTTCCTAAATAAGTTTGGTATAATATCAAAATACAATGGTTTAAATAGTGAATTATAAGTGGTTCTAATGTATCATAAGGGGTCCTAATGCATCCTACAGGGTCTTAATGCGTTGTAGGACCACTTAGGTCCCATTGTGACACCTTATGATACATTAGAACCACTTATAACCCATAAGTGTGTCCTATGATGGTTAGTGTTTTCTAAGGGGTCCCAATGGGTCCTAAGGGGTGATAAACTATCCTCAAGGGTCCTAAGACCACTTAGGAACCATTATGACCCCTTATGATACATGAGGACCACTTAAAGCCCAATAGGACACATTAGGACCCATTACAACCACTTAGTACCCATTACAAACCCTTAGGACATATTAGTGTGTCCTACAATGGTTAATGTGTTATAATGTGTCCTAATGGATTCTAATGGGTCCTAATGGGTCCTAATGTGTTCTAATGGGTACTAATGGGTCCTAAGGGGTCATAGAACCACTTAGGATACATTAGAACCCCCTTAGGATATATATGACCCATTATGACATATTAGAACCCATTAGTGTGTCCTACACCACTTATAGTGTTCTAAGGGGTATTAATGGTTTTTAATGTGTCCTAATGGATCCTAATAAATCCTAAGGGGTCATATTGTGTACTAAGGGGTCATAGAACCACTTAGGTCCCATTATTATTCCTTATGATACATTAGGATCCCTTAGGACACATTAGTGTGTCCTACAATGATTAATGTGGTCTAAGGGGTCATAATGGGTTCTAATCTATCCTAATGGATCCTAATATGCCCTAAGGGGACCTAATGGTTGCTAAGTGGTTGTAGGACCATGTGGGACCCATTAGGACACATTACCATACATCTTAGGGGTCCTTAAGGTTCATAAGGGGTCCTAGGACATATTAATGTGTTCTAGTATATAGTAAGGGCTCTTATGGTGTCCTAGGACACATTAATGTGTTGTAAAGTTTCCTACGACACATTAATGTGTCAAAAGGCATCCTAGGATACATTAATTAATGTGTCATAGGAATCATAATGAACCCTTAGTACTCCTTACCATACATCATATGGGCCCCAAAGGGTGGGCCCTAAAGGGTCCAAAGGGGTCATAAGGGATCCTAAGACCCCTTACCTTACACTAATGTATGGTAAGGGGTCATAGAACATGTTAGTGTGTCTTGTGACCCTTTGTGACACCTTTCAAACCCTTAAGAACCCTTACCACATATTACTTTTTGGTAAGGTGTCCTAAGTGGTTGTAAGGGATCTTAAGTAGTCGTACAATATGTTAATATGTCTAGGGACCCCTTACAACACTTTAGGACAGCATACCATACACTAATGTATAGTAAGGGGTCTTAAACACTTATAGGGCACATAATGTGTTGAAGGACACATTAAGACCCCTTATGACCTCTTACCATACATGGTAATGGGTCCTAAGGGGACTTATGACACATTAATGTGTCTTGGAACCTATTCAGACCTCTTAAAACCCCTTACCATGAACTATGTATGGTAAGTGGTCCTAAGTTGTCTTAAGGTGTCCTAGAACACAATAATGTGTCCTAGGAACCCTTATGACCATTAGGACTTGTTAGCACCACTCTCTCTACATATTAGGGGTCCTATAGGTTATTAAGGGGTCCTAGTAAACATTAATGTGTTCTTGGACCCCTTGCAACCCCTTTGGACACCTTACCAAATAATAAAGTATGGTAAGGGGTCATAAGGGGTCATAGGGGATCCTAGGATATATTAATGTGTTGTAGGAGCCCTTACAACCCATTAGGACCCTTTCCCATAGGGGCCATAAGGTGTCCTAGGAAACATTAATGTATTGTAGGACATGTTAAGAACCCTTGCAACCCCTTACCATACACTAATATAAGGTTTTTTAAGAGGTCCTAAGACACATTAATGTGTTCTAAGATGCCTTATAACCCCTTATGACCTGTTAGCATGACTCTCAATATATCTTAGGCATCCTAAGGGTTGTTAAAGGGTCCTAAGACACATTAATGTGTCCTTGAACCCCTTATGACCCCTTAGCATACACTACTATATGGTAATGGGTCATAAGGGGTTGTAAGGGTTCTTAAGGAGTATTAGGACCCATTAATTTTTCCTAAGACCACTTTAGACCCATTATGACCCCTTAGTACCCTTTACCCATTAGTACATTTGACCTCATTTTTCTACCAAAATTTTTGACCATCAATTAAAAAGGTTTAGGTTGGTCGAATTATAGAAGGAAAACTTTTTTTTTTTTAATCCATGCCCATGCTAGTCAAAATTTTGACCAATACCATGTAGGTTGAAATTTTGACCAACATGGGCATAACTATAAAAAGAAAAAAGATTTCGTATCCCATTTCATTATTTGGTTTTAACTTGGAGCATGCGAAGGAGCTGGAGCCTGCGATTGTTTTAACTGTTATTTGGTGAGAGTTTTAGGAGGACCACCTGCGAGGGTTGCCATTGTTATTTGGTGTAAAAGGAGGACCACCTACAAGGGTTACCATTGTTATTTTGTGTAAAAGGAGGACCACATGTGAGGGTTTCCACTATTATTTTGGTGTAAAAGGAGTACTGCCTCTAATGGTTGCCATTGTTATTTGGTGTAAAAGGAGGACCGCCTATAAGGATTTCCTTACTCTGCATTTGTCTAGCATTGTTTTATGCTTCTACGCTATTGGTACTTGTTGGTTACCTACTTAGGGCCCATGAGAAATGTGCCAAGGCATCATGTATTGTCTATTTGCTGGCACATTTTTTTATCACTGTTTATATACATTTGATTCAAACTGAGTGACTTGGAAAAAACTTGCAAAATCCTAAATTTCTGAATGCTAAAACTGAAGCACAAAAAAAAGCCCCCCATTTTTTACAAAAAAATTTAAAACCTAAAGTAGAATATGGGTTGATGTGAGAATTTCACAACACAATTAGAGGAATCTCTTATGAGAATCCTCCAAGATGGGTCTAAGAAGACTACATCATAGGAAAAATCCATTGAGAAGTCATTCCAATTAATAAAGCCTTTCCTCACCTTCTTCGATCACTGCTCTCAATTACTTTGGTTCTTATTATACACTAAGTTTGCACCCTTGTTTCAAGCTCTCATAGTCTTGATAACCTAGTATAACATGGGAATCATCTCCAGGTGTGGGACCTATGCTAACTAACATGAGACCTCACGGTTCTAGGCTGGTTCCTCTTGGATAATCATCTTAATTTTCTCTTAGACATGAAAGTAAATCTTTTGAGGGAAAGGGATAAAAATAATGCTTGAAAGTAAAAATGTTTGAAAGAAAACTACCTACTAGGTGATACACCAAAATTAGGGTATGAATTGCAGCATAGAGGGATATAATCAGTGAAAGACTTAGGTCTAGTAGGTCACAACTTACTAAATAGGATTGCATACGTGTTTCATAGGAGGGCTTGAACATAAGACACAACCTATGACTTGCAAACAGACATTCACTTCTGCAACTTGGTGTAGGATTGAGACAAGACTACTAGGGGGCTGAAGTATACCCACCAAAACATCTAAATCAGATCAAACATAGTAACACACACAATTATAGAAAGTAAGAGGGATCAAGAACCCTAAATTGTCATTCAAAACATGCATAGACTTTAATTCAATAAGAGATGATCCAAACAAGGAAGCATAGCGACATGAAGAATTGTCACAAAATACCTCTGTAATGTTTGAATAATCAATGGGAGATTACAAAATGTAGAAAACTAGAGGGCATGAAGAAATGCCACGGATAGCTTTCAAAGAGAGAGAGCCTATTCTTTACAAAATGTCCACTCTAAGCTTAAAAGCTCCAAAAATACAATATATACCAACTCAACTGCATGCAAGTAGGAGTCAAAAACCTAACTAGGGTTACATGGTTTTACAAAACAATAATCAAACCCTAGTTGTATTGATGACCCATCATCAAAATCTGAGAATGTCTGGCTGATCAGAGCATATCCTTCTTTGCGTGCCCATCCCTGTACTAAAATCAACCTATGGACAAGCAACCTCGGTTCACCAACCTTCCTGCAACTCAGCCTTGCCATGAAGGCTCTAAATCTGATCATACTTCCTAGGGAACAGTACTGTTTAAAAGCTGGTGCCAACTCTTTCTAGTATCTCCTGGCATGAAAACATGGCACAGTACCCTACAACACCAGCCAATAGTCATCTCCATCATCTTCACAACCACAACTATCTTGAGAATTTAATTCTTGAGCTACCTGATGTCGTGCATGGCTGAAAGAGAAAAAAAATAGCAAAACCCTCATAGAGATATTCAAATTCAAATATTAACAGCTAGTGGGTCTGAAATTAAAACACAACCACCAATGAGAAACCCTTCTCAGTAGATGAACAGCCATGATGCACTGAGAAAAAAACTTAAAATCCCCCTGACAAGTCAAGACCACCGTGGAAGTCAACGGCCAATCAGAAGCCAGCAAATCAGCACCAAGGTAGCACATTGGACCCATGACCCACTGAGATTCCAATCTAACGATGGGTGCATGATCTCATAGGGTCAAAAGATTCTATGAGATCATATGAGCACCATAGATCTAAGCCTTTTTGAAACATCCATAGACCCTCTAACATGGTCCCATTGAGAGATCCAAGATATCATCTGGCCAACCAATAACAAACAAGCACGTTAGAAACCAAGGACCCACTCGATAGAGCCCAGAGGTAAAGCAAGATCAATGACGGTCACATGATCACATGCTCTAACACAAATCCTCATGAACATATGCCATCCATCGATCCTCTATAGATGTCAGAGCCTCTGACTACCAAAAGGGCCCAGGCTGACATGGCACCGAATCACAAGTCTCTAACCAATAAAAAATGCATAGCTCAGACAATGTGGCCAGACCCACTGAAAAACACACTCTATAGATAGGAAGATCGATGGTTGTCACAAGATCTCATGGAATCTTTTGAGGCCATGAGATCATGCAACAACCATTAGATGTGGATCTTGGCTTTAGCCGCTAAGCAGAGACCGCCAACCCCAAAAGGTAACCGTTTGCGGGATCGCTAGATGTTAGAGCTTTGACCATCAAGAATAAGAGATTTGGTGACTAAAGGATTCTAATTGCATATGTGGAAATCAATGGAACTTAAGTGGTAGAAAAAGTACCTACAAATTAGAACAGAGCCCTAGGGTTTCAAACACAACGGCTAGTTTTATGAATTTTTAAGGGTTTTTTGCACCTAGCTAGAGACCTAGAAACCATTGTAGAGGCTAGAGGAAAAAGAGTAGAGCCATGAAACTTTCAGGGATGCTTGGAAGGGTAAAAAAATGCAAACCTAGGGATAGATTTTAGCTAAATTTCTATAGAATAGGAAAATTAGGGTAACATTTTGGCGATTTCTATTGGATGTCAGCTTGCTAGACATGGAAAACCAGTGGCCTTAAAACAATCCATTGGGCATGGGGTCAAAAAAATCAAAATTCTCATAGGGAGATGGAACTTGAACTAGTGAGACAAACTTGTGCACAGGCACTTCTTGAAAAGTAGGAAACTAACCTAGAAAACAAGGAAACAAAGTGGAAAACATATTCACAAAATTTACAAAGAGGGATTAACCTCAGAGCAGGGCTTCAAGTGGAATCCATTTACTGAGATTGGCAAGGCATCTCCCTTAAGAGTTGATAGTTGAAAAGCATTGGACCCCTTACACTCTATTATAACAAATGGTCCACCCCAAAATGAATCAAATTTTGTACATCTGCCAAGCTTGGATATGAACTCATCCCATTTGAGGACTACATCTCCAACTTTGAAATTCTTGGCTTTAGCTCTCTTATCAAAACTTTTCTTTGTCTGAATCTGATGGAACTCCATATCCTGCATTGATTTGTCTCTAAGTTCTTCCAACTCCATCAAATAAGCATATCTGATCTGCAAGGGATCTCCTTCTTCAAATAGGGCATACTGAGTAGCCAAGTCCAGAGCTAGCAATTCAACTAAGATAGACAACTTGGCTTCTCTACCATACACTAACACATAAGGAGAATTCCCAATGATCTTCTTTGGATTAATTCTATCTAACCACAAGGTAGACCTAAGTTTAGTATGCCAATCCCTCTTATTATCTTGTAGAGTCTTCTTGATTATCCTAATCAAATTCTTATTTGTTGATTCTGCCAAGCCATTGTCTTGGGGGTAGTAATTGGAACTGGTATTTAGATAGATGCCATTCTTGACTACCCACTCTGAGACTTTGAGGCCTATGAATGCTAATGCATTATCTGAAATTATAGAATCTGGAATGCCAAATCTGTGAATTACATCACCATAAAAAATTAAGACAACACTCTCATTGGCTTCTTTTAAGGCAACTACCTCTATCCATCTGGTGAAGTAATCAGTTGTAGTGATTATCCATTTATGGCTTGCACTAGATGGAGGATTGATCATTCCTATGAAATCTATACCCCACCTCATGAAAGGTTGCTTTGTTCTGACTGGCTGTAATGACAAGGCTGCAAGCCTTTCTTTTCCTGCAAACATGGCACACTTGATGCATTTTCTCACATAATCATGACTATCCTTAAAGATAAATGGCCAATAATATCCAGCCCTCATGATTTTAAAAGAAGTAGTCCTAGGAGAGAAGTGACCTCCAGAAGGTCCATCATGAAATTCAAATAGGACATCAGCTATCTTTTCTGAATCTATGCATCTTAAAAGGACATGACTGTGCTCCTTTCTAAAAAGAACTTCATTTATCAGCACAAAAGGAACAGATTGTAGCCTATAATACCTTCTTTTTGCTGAATCCAAACTTGGAGGACATTGTCCTGTCTTCAAATAATTGATCATATTAGGCAACCAGCTTGTTTCCTTAGCATGTTCTTCTATAGAATGCACAACCAAAGATACATCCATTTGTTCTGATTTCTTTGAACTCTTATCCCCTGCCAAATTCTCACAAAGACCTCTTCTTCTAACCAGCTTGGTGGTTTGGACATCAATGTCATATTCCATCACCTTGGTGATCCAACCAGCTCTTTTCTCATTTAGGTCCTTGGAAAGAAAAAATTCTTTGACACTTGGATGAGTAACTTTCAAATGTACCTTGCTATGGGTCAACAAATATCTAAACTTTTTAAGGCTCTTTACCATAGCAAGTACATGTTTTTCTACAAAAGAGTATCTCTGTTCATACTCCTCTAAACCTTTTCTAAAGAAAGCAATAGGCTTCTCCAATCCATTTTAATTTTCTTGAGTCAGCATTGCAGATATAGCATCATGACCTTCATAAGCATAAAGGATAAAATCCTTACTGAAATTTGGGTTTAAAAGAGCAGGGGCTTCTGTTAAGGCCTCTTTGATAGCTTGAAAATTGACTTTCCCTTCCTTGGTCCAACTTAAAGATAAACTCTTCTTCAACATGGCTGTCAAAGGTTTAAGTAAGTCTACAATGTTAGGCAATAACCTCCTAACAAAATTAATCTTTCCTATGAAAGATTGGAGACTTTTCTTATGATGTGGAAATGGTAGCTCTAAGATAGCTATAATTATTTCAAGATCTACTATGATCCCTTCTTTGGATACTACATATCCCAAAAATTTTCCTTCATGGACTGCAAACACACATTTCTTGGGATTAAGAGATATCCCAAATTCTCTACATTTTTCAAAAATCTTCCTCAAATGTTTGATGTGATCTGCTGCATGTTTAGAATAGATAGTTATGTCATCCAAGCAGACCAACACAAACTTGTACATTAGGCTTTTAAAGGCCATATCCATTTCCTTTTGAAAAGTAAAACCTGCATTTGACAAACCAAAGGGCATCTTTTGATAAGCCATGGTTCCCCACTTGGTTGTAAATGTAGTCTTGTATTGATCCTCTTCATTCACTAAGATTTAATTGTATCCTAAATAGCCATCCAATAATGAAAATCTCTTAGATCCAGAGACACATTGTAATATTTTTCCATAGAGGGTAATGGATGGCGGTCCTTTAGAGAGGCCCTGTTAAGATCCTTGAAGTCAACACATAACCTTAGCTCCCCATTCTTCTTCCTAATAGGAACAAGGTTGGAAACCCAACTAGTATACTTGATGGGGTAGATGATACCACTTTCTATTAGTTTGAGTACTTATTTATGCATAAGTGGCTCAATCTTGGGATTAACAGGCCTTTGTTTCTGCCTCACTGGTTTGGCATTAGGTTCTAACTCAATAGTGTGTTGAGCAAGATTAGGGTCAAAACCTTTAAGGTCGTCATATTGCCATGCAAATACATCACTGAATTCTTTGAATAACTGAGTGTAAGCGTGCTTCCCTAATTCATTGTTTACCTTCCCAAATTGTAAGCTCTTACTTGGTTCCAATTCTAATTCAACACAATGTTCTTGTTGAACTACCAGGCCATCTTTGCTTCTCTTAACTTCATCATCCTTGTTGAATACAATCTCTACAGTGACAAGACCTCTAGGCATCTTATTAGACTTAAGTCGTATCACTTGATCACCATAGTTTTGTGATAGCCTATCATGATTGTGTTCTGAAAAGAGATCTTCTTGAAACAAGAATTGCAGAATTTGTTCATCATTGTCAAACACTTGCCAATTGACATCATTATTAGGAATGGAAGGTCTGACAATAATTTGATATGCTGTTGATCTACCTCTTTTGAAATGCTATTTGGAATGTCATACCGAGATCCAATAGCAGCTAATCTATCTACATTTTGATTTAGCTTCCTAGGGATAGCAACAATATTGAAAGCACAAAAATATTCAATTGCATCCCAAACTCTATGCTTGTATGCTTTCAAAGTGTAATTCTTGGTTGCACTTATCCCTCTTACTTGGCTAACAACTAACTCACTGTCACCATAAATTTTTATGGCCTTAATCCCTCTTTTCCTAGCCCACTCTAGCCCATTGACTAGACTTTCATACTCTGCAGTATTGCTAGTGCAAGAGAAACTAAATCTAAAGGTAGTGTAATACCTTTCTCCTTTTGGGGACACTAGCATAGCACCACCACTAGAACCATGTCTACTTCTAGCCCCATCAAAAAATAATTCCCAAACCTGATTGCTCTGATCCTCTGAATCAGTGTCTTCTTTGAAAAGGGTTGGCTCTATGGATCCACTTTCTTGTATCAAATAACTTCCCAAACCAAAATCCCAAACAGGACTTTTTTGGGCCTCTAAAGCTCTTTCATCTAGAATAATATTAGGGATACTCTCTATCTTTGTGCTTGCTTCACTAATAGTTTGGAAGTCACTCTCATCAAATATGGGGCAATTTACATTGATGGTATTGGACACATAAGGTTCTATATGGTGTGCTGCTAATGGTTCTGACTTAATGGTGACCTTGGTCCCATACCTTGTATGAAATAACATGTGAGACCAGTCAAAAGATAGGTAGCTTCCTATCTTGGCTATAAACTCCATTGAAAGACATATAGCAAATAATGTAGGGAGATCTATAATATATATATCAAGGAGGATGGAGAAAATAGGACTAGCATGTAGGATTAGACTGGTATCTTTGGCCGCACCTATAGTATTGACTAAGGATCCATCAAGCTGTGTGACCTTCTTTTGGAAGGGTTCATATTTTAGTCCTAATTGGTCAGCCACCTTCTTGGGAATTATAGTGCTAGTAGCTCCACTATCTGCCATACAATTATGCACTAAAGATTTTCCAATAATTAGACATACATAAAAGGGAGGTGGCTTTGAATTCCTACCTTGCATGGCATTGGCCTTGGAGTTGATACTTGGAGCCTCCTTTTCTTGATCAGTGTTAACCAACAATGGCTTTGCAACTTCTTTTGTAGGTTGAGGAGTTGTTACTTTAGTCATGGCTTTCTTGAAAATCTTAGGCTATCCTGGAAGAGCCAAAGAGTCCCACATGGACATGGTAACATTCACCTTCTTCATGTTGTCTATGATATTGAAGGGTGTCACAACATGTACTCTTTGTTGTGCCTTCACTATGATGGGCTCCACTTTTTTAGACTATTGGCCTTCTTTTCTTGTGATGACAGGAGCCTCCTTAGGTGTGATGGGAGTAGCTTGTTGTACTAGCACTGTAGATGTAGTGGCTTTGGCAGTATAATCTGCCATCTCCATGTCTTGAGCTCTTCTTTTTCCTCTTGTATAGGCAATGAAAGAAACTTCATCATTGACTCCATTGAAGTCTGGTTGCTCCCAATTGAAAAGAGCAATCTCATTCTCTTGTGATTCTTGTTGAGGAACTGACCCACTAGATGAAGCCTCTGATTGAGCATGTGAGGCATTTTGAACCATTAGGGCTTGGTTAATCCATCCATTTGAACATGTGGCCTGATTGTGAGGTTGGTTACAAGGAAAACACCATTCATTATCCATAGCCATATTGTTTTGACTAGGAACCATATCCCTCATTGGATTTGCAAATTTAGGGGTGCAGGGTTATATGGTTGGAATGGTCTTTGATTAAAACTTTTCCTTTGTCCTTGATACCCTCCTTGGTATGGTGGCCTATTCTATTGATTCTATCCTTGATTTTGATATTGCTGATTAGGACCTTGGCCTTGTGGCTAAAAGGATGGTTTGATTCCTTGATCTTGCTTCTTTAGATTTGTTACTTCTTTAGTCAAGGTCTACAACAAGTTTGCCATTTCTTGCTAACCACTCTGTTGGATATTCTTTATCTCTTGTAACTCTTGAGAGAAACTTGTTGTTAGCTCCTGGCCACTAGTACTAGCCTAAGGTGCTAATATGGTGGGACTAGGAGTGAATGGGGGTACTTGGGCAGGTGCAATGGGTTGAAGGCTAGGAAAAATGGGCATGGGTGGCCTTCTTTGTATCATGCCTACTTGGATTAAACAATTTTTAAACCTAACAGCTATGTCAAAAGCTTGGGGTAAAGAAGTACCACCCATAGACTGGATCATGACAAAAATTTGACCATTCAGACTTTGTAAGTAGTAAAGGAAAGCATGGTCAGCTGATGGTCTCACAAAAACTGGAATTCTATTCCATGTTTTGAGGAATCTACTATTTTAATCTATCATTTCCTCTTGAGGGTCTCTTTTAATGGTTGTTAACTACTCAACTAGAGACAAGTTATTTGATTTATCCTCAAAATGTTTGCTTAATGCATCTCCTAATTCATCCCATGAAGTAATGGAGCCAATAGTTAAAGTTCTAAACCATTCAAGAGCTTTACCTTTTAGAGAGGCTGCTAATAATTTTGTGGCCACATCCTCTTGAGTTATATTGTGTATGCCACAAATGGTGGTCACATCTCTTATGTGTTCAAAAATAGTTGTCTACCCTTCACCAGTGAAATCAAGTATACTCTTAAGTGCCACCAAGGGCACATCATGATGTTGAGCAAAGGCCAATGGATTTCCTTGGTCAAAAGGTGAAAAAGCAAACTATCTTGCCATTGTAGGGGCTGTGATCTAAAGATTGACAACTATGTGGGTTGTATTTTCTCTTGGATTTGAATCCTCCTCTAGATCTCTACTTAGAGATCTATCTCTTCTTCTGGAATGAAAGGGAGAAGGTCTCCTTTCTGAAGTACTAGGAGGTGATGATTGAACTCTCCTTGCAGGGGAAGTTCTTTGAGTTGACCTGCCTTTGTGACTTCTTTTTGATGGCAACTCTAAAAATTTAGTGGGCTTTGAGCTCATAGTCTCAATCTTTCTCATAAACCTTAAACAAGGTTGGCCTAAATCTTTGAAATCAGTGCAGTTGCCAGATATACTTCATAGAACACTTCTAAAAGCTTGTATTATGCAATCTGTATATTAGAGATAACATAATCTTCAAATAATAGTCCCTTTTGTAGTCCCATCGAGCATGCTAGAATTGTTATACACTAAGTTTTCACGCTTTTTTCAAGCTCTCATAGTCTTGATAACCTAGTATAACACAAGAATCATCTCCATGTGTGGGACCTATGCTAACTGAGATGAGACCTCCAGGTTCTAGGCTAGTTCCTCTTGGATAATCACCTTAATTTTCTCTTAGACATGAAAGTAAATCTTTTGAGGGAAAGGGATATAAAGAATGCTTGAAAGTAAAAATGCTTGAAAGAAAACTACCTACTAGGTGATACACCAAAATTAGGGTATGAATTGCAGCATAGAAGGATAGAATCAATGAAAGACTTAGGTCTAGTAGGTCACAACTTACTGAATAGGCTTGCATAAGTATTTCATAGGAGGGCCTGAACATAAGACACAACTTATGACCTACAAATAGACATTCACTTCTGCAACTTGGTGTAGGATTGAGACAAGACTATTAGGGGGCTGAAGTATACCCACCAAAACATCTAAATCAGATCAAACATAGTAACACACATAATTACAGAAAGCAAGAGGGATTATGAACCCTAAATTATCATTGAAAACATGCATAGGCTTCAATTTAATAAGAGATGATCCAAACAAGGAAGCATAGGGACATGAAGAATTGTCACAAAATACCTCTACAATGTTTGAATAATCAATGGGAGATTACAAAATGTGGAAAAATAGAGGGCAGGAAGAAATGCCACATATAGCTTTCAAAGAGAGAGACCCTCTTCTTTACAAAATGTCCACTCTAAGCTCAAAAGCTCCCAAAATAAAATATATACCAACTCAACTGCATGTAGGTAGGAGTCAAAAACCTAACTAGGGTTACATGGTTTTACAATACAATAATCAAACCCTAGTTGTATTGATGACCCATCATCAAAATCTAAGAATGTCTGGCTAATTAGAGAATATCCTTCTTTTTGTGCCCATCCCTATACTAAAATCAACCTACAAACAAGCAACCTTGGTTCACCAACCTTCCTGTAACTCGGCCTTTCCATGAAGGCTCTAAATCTGATCATACTTCCCTGGGAACAGTACCATTTAAAAGCTAGTGCCAACTCTTTCTAGCATCTCCTGGCATGAAAACATGGCATAGTACCCTACAATGTTAGCCAATAGTCATCTCCATCATCTTCACAACCACAACCATCTTGAGAATTTAATTTTTGAGCTACCCGATGTCGTGGATGGCTGAAAAAGTAGAAAAATAGTAAAACCCTCGCAGAGATATTCAAATTCAAATGTTAACGGCTAGCGGGTCTAAAATTAAAACACAACCACTAATGAGAAACCCTTCTCAATAGATGAACAACCATGATGCACTAAGAAAACAACTTAAAATCCTCCTGACAATTCAAGACCACCGTGGAAGTCAATGACCAATCAGAAGTGAGCAAATCAGCACCGAGTAGCACATCAAACCCACAAACCACTGAGATTCCAATCTAACGGAGGGCGCATGATCTCATAGGGTTAGAAGATTCTATGAGATCATATGACCACCTTATATCTAAGCCTTTCTGAAACATCCATAGACCCTCTGACACGGTCCCACTAAGAGATCCAAGTTGTCATCTGGCCAACCAATAATGAATGAGCATGTTAGAAACCAAGGACCCACCTGACAAAGCCCAGAGGTAAAGCAAGATCAACAATGGTCACATGATCGCATGCTCTAACACAAAGCCTTGTGAATATATGCCAGTCATCAATCCTTTGCAGATGTCAGAGCTCTGACTACCGAAAGGGCCCAGGCTGACATGGCATTGAATCACAAGTCTCTAACGAATAAAAAATGCACAGCTGGAACAATGTGGCTAGACCCATTGACAAATGTACTCTGTAGATAGGAAGATCGACCATCATCACAAGATCTCATGGAATCTTCTGAGACCATGAGATCATGTGACAACCATCAGATGTGGATCTTGGCTTTAGCCGCTAAGCAGAGACCGCCAACCCCAAAAGGTAACCATTCACGAGATCGCTAGATGTTAGAGCTTTGACCACCGGGAATAAGAGATTTGGTGACTGAAGGATTTTAATTGTGCACATGGAAATCAATGGAACTTAAGTGGTAGAAAAAGTAATTGCAAATTAGAACAGAGCCCTAAGGTTTCAAAAATAATGGCTAGTTTTATGAATTTTTTAAGGGTTTTTTGCACCTAGCCAGAGACCTAGAAACCATTGCAGAGGCCAGAGGAAAAAGAATAGAGCCATGAAACTTTCAGGGATGCTTGGCAGGGTAAAAAAAATGCAGACCTAGGGATACATTTTAGACAAATTTGTATAGAATAAGAAAATTAGGGTAACAGTTCTACCAAATCAAAAGCAAGGATGAAGTGTTTTTGACATTCAAAAATTTCAAATATCTTGGATCAGGCAAGGGAAGCAATAATGTCAACAAAGAGTTTCAAAAATTCCTTACAAATCACCACATCATGTTACAGTTTAAATGTACTAGTGTTAGGTTTATGATTGCTATAGATCCTTCAATATATATCATGTTCTTTATATTCGTGTTGTCTTTTGTCAACATTTATAACAACATTGATAATCACTTCACTACCTTTTGTAGTTGTTTCAAGATGGTTTCTATGTTCTATAACATTGTTCTTTGATCCTTTCAATGATTGTCCTCTTGAAAGATTCTTAAATGCCTTGATGACTATCAATAAATGATCCTTGTAGTACTGTACCATTGATTCATGATTTTGTTTTCTACCACTATCCTTTAGCATGTCCTTTATATTGTTTTGATCCAATTCATGGACAACATATCACTATTTTTTACCATTGAGTGTCCTTTATATAGAGCTCTATCATTGAAGTGCCTTCTTATGCACTTTGTCTTCAATGTTGGCATAAACATGAATAGATACCTTTTATATTATCTCTGACTATTTCTATGCATAGAATCACTACCATTGTTTTACTTATTGTAGTTTAATTAAGAAGACATTTGTTATTTGTGATAGTGAAAACATCAATTCATTGTCATGAATGATGAATGCCTACTCAATAAAAATACAAATATGTTAGCTTCAAACCTTGTAGGAGCCCATTTTACCCAACATGTTGTGGTATTTGATGTTATGAGCATTTTTATCATCTATAAGAATAGTCATATAGCTACACAATGAAAAACCATGTTAGATTAAAAAAAATTAGAATTGAATGGATACCAATGATAGATTTTTTGTTTTTCCTCTAATATTTCTTATAATTTAAAACTAATTTAATTCCATGTGAAAGAAAACTATATATTTGTTGAAGTTTGTATATTAGATGACTTGGTATCCTGAGATTTAATACCATTTTCCTCATTGCTTGCAAGCATTTCTGGGGTAGCAGAATGACTTCTAGACAAACCAAGTAAAAGGAGTTAGAGATGTAGCCATCCAACCTTGGGGTTCATCATTAAGGAAATGATGGATCCCTATTCCTTTCATATACTTTTTTTTTAGATGTATATTTCCCTTTTATATTGCATTGAATTAGTTACTCCCATGACATGTGTGGGACACTATAATTTTGACATTTATGAACAAAGAAAGTAATTTCCTATCCAAAGTTGTGTGATTTTTCTTTCTTGTAAACACTTACAATGAATCTGTTATTCTTTTGACAACATCTCTTTCTGGTAATGAACACTTAGCAGAATTAAAAATATAGCTTTTCATTTTCCATTTTAAAATCTTTTTCAGCTCTACCTAATTGAGATGAAAGAAAAATAGGAAACATGAAGAACATACATATCCAAGAACTTCCACTACATGGGTAATGTAAAATCTAAAAATAAGCTCAAGGAATATCATGTCTACCAAACAATGCTCATATCAAAGTGTGATAAGTAACGGGAACATGAAGTACCGAGAATAATTACAATGATTAATAACTACATACTCTCTCACAATATGTCACTATCATCTCAAATAATTAATTATAAAATGAAAGAAATGATAAAATGAATATAAAAAAACCTATAAACCATAACCAATCCTTCTACCAACACCTCAAATAAGAAACACTATTTCAAGTATGATTTCCTCCAAAACACCCCAAATGAAAAGCCATTATGACAACCAAATAGAATGATGATTCCAAGGAATATCATTTATAAAATTCATCACAAGCTAGCATCTAAGTTGGAAGTGCATTCCATCAAATAGAATGAACATTCCAAGGAGTATCATTTATTAATTGTTCATCCAAGTAATCTTTATAAAGAGAGATGTCTTCCATGACAATATCTCTCATATACTTCCACAAGGCCACTTCCATATTTTCTTTCACCTAAGAATTCTTACACTTATGTGACTTTGTCCCTGGTCCATCCCTTGCTTGCAATAGATGCTCCTACCACTCAACTTAGATCACACATAAGGGATATGTATCAATTCATATCAACCCATATGTGAAAGCATCTTCGGTCATTTTCGCTCATGTTATTGCAGGCTACACAAACTTGTGCATTCTAAGAGAGAATTACATCTAATATAAGTAAACGTGCTTAATCATATGTTCACTAATACCTTCAAGTTACAATGAAACATCTGCCAACTCTTTTATCTTCTCATTAGATGCTTGTTTCTGTCCAAAAAAATCATTACTTCTAAACTATCCCAACTTGGTCTTTATAAATATAGACCATGTGAAAAACATGCTTTAAGGTGCTTGGCTTATTAGGATGGCATTGGAGAAAATATAAATGCCTTAGAGGAAGAATGTTGTTGAAGTTGACAACTTGTTGTCAACTAGACAACAAAACTTAACAAGTAACTAACTGTCAATAGACTCTTCCAGTTAGTTGGTGGTTATAGCTAGACTTGAAGAGACTTATTTGTGGTTGGATGCATGTGTTAGAGGAAGAGAAGAGGGAGGACCAAGTTAATGATCCATTCTAGATCATAACAATGAATGTAAGATATTTTCAAGTAATGAAGATGTAAATTCATTGGTAATCTACCAATCACTGCCCGTGAGGGTATAGTCTGACTATTCTATTGAAAAACATTTATTTTTATGGTTGATATGGATCCAAATGATTGATAGGGTATGGTGTTGCATTTCATTAGATTTATAAATAGTTTTCTTTAGTTTTGAAAGCATTTTTGGGTCTTTTGGATGTGACTGTCCCTATATAGTTAGGGTATACACTAGTCAGATTAGATAGATGCAAAGATTTGATTTAATATTGTTTCCTTTTCATGCATAATCAGTATGTTAGAATGGTTATTTTTTATCGAGTTGAATCCATTCATGTGTGTCTAAGGGTGTAGAGGAAGTTCGTGTATTGAAACACAACCAACAATGACTATTCATGCACAGTGCACGAATGAAATACCACGAGGATAGGGTAATGAGATAGTACTTAATGTTTTCCATGAATGGAAGGGAGTTGTGAAGGATGGATTTTCATTATGTTATGTGTTTCAAATGTTCTTGAATGCAGGGTAGATAGTGAAGTGGAAGAACATTCTCAGATTGCTTGGATAACTTGGTTGAAGGGTCACTAGAATATGTTGTCAATGATGATATCATTCATTACAGTTGTAGGAACTCTTGTAATTTCCAAAATGCTATTTCATACTTCTCTTACATAATACTATATACTACTACCATTATGCCATTCTTTTAAATGAGAATTAAGGAATGGAAAAAACAAGGATTAAACTATCTTAGTAGAAAATATGGTGATAGCTTAGGCATTCAATACATGTCACCTTTGAAATTATGTGCAGTGATTTTGCATAATAAAACTTTATATAGTTTTCATTGAAGAGTCATACTTATTCCTTTTTTATTCTTTCTTGGGCCATCTACACTTTTATATAGCTCTCAGCCTATACCATTCACATTTTATATTTTTGCCAAGCACATTTGATCTATTGAGCTTGTCAACCCACTGGGTATGCTCTTGGGTCTTAGATTATACATTTGATGTAGCACTTGTACAGATAAAATGGAAGTTTATACATATGTAAGGCTTCTAAAAACTAATACATTTTCAAGAACTTT